>RJWT010039187.1:0-12743 GCA_004365215.1 Cuniculus paca | reverse complement strand
CAAGATGCGAACAAACCTAAAAAAAAAAAAAGCAAAGTGACAGCAACAACAGCAGCAACAACAACAACAACCAACAATAGTGATATAGGTTTTCAAAACAAGATGTTAGGAATTTAACAATGGTTGTTATACTGCATATTGTTATCTTCAAAATAGTTACTCAGGTTACCAGATACAGAAATAAAACAAAACAGTAAAATGGAACAAAATGTTAGATTTCAAAAACAAGATGGAAGGAAATCCCCCACAGTTGCCACAGTGCACACTGCCATCTTCCAAATAGATGTCCACACCCTGAGCCCCAGGCCTACGAAGTAAATCAAACACAAGCATCGAGCTATTCCTTTCACTTCGTTGTTATTATCTCACTCCCCTCCTCTGAATCAGCCACTTTTTTACAGGGTGGAGGTAGGGGATGCTCTTCTGGTTTCCCAGCCTGCACGCCAGTGGCTCACAGGAAAGTGTGCTTTGTCTTCTTGCCAAGTCTCCTTCCAACCACCATGGTGGAGCCTGCTTCACAGAAGGGCTTGCTTTATCTTCTCCTTGCTGAGGCCCTTCCCTATCCCCATGGCCCTCTGCCCATTCTTAAGCAAAGCAATTAATTTTCACCAAACTTCTGCAAAAATGAATACATGAAAAGAATTGCGAGAGCTCGCATTGCAGGATTTATATTTCCTTAGATATGTTACCGTCTTTATTACTGTTTTGAACATAGTCTATTTTGAAAGAAAAAAATTAAATTCCCAGAATAAGAATATCTAAGAAGGTAGAGAGTAGCTCAAAGGTTACGTAGATTTATGGGAGGAATTAAGAGAGGGCATCTAGTATGTAGAGTGTTTTGATTTGGAATGGCAAAAATGACCTAAGGTAGATTGTACACCTCTGTCAATGACTTGCGATCTATTAAACCCTACATTTTAAATTTGTAAATTGTGTGGTATCCAGAGTTTTGGTTTAATAAAGTTGTTTTATTAAAAATTTAAAAGATGGAATTGATAAGCATTGTTGTAGACATTCCTCACTTAAAAACTGAATTATGGTCCTGTGACTAGGTTGCTAATTGAGTTGATTGGTAAGTGAGGAATTGAATCTAGTACGTACAGTACAATATTCAGAACAAAGAAATGGTCAAAGAAAATGCCAACTTGACGACTTTGCTTTTATTTGTATAACTCTTACATAACAATACTGCAATGTATAACAGAACAAAACTGCAGTACTATATTATACAGTACAATCAGCAAAAATTACAGTACTGCATAAACAAGGCATACTATACAAAAAGCAGAAATTGAGGCACTGTAAACAAGATGTATGAAACTGTACCAAAATAAAAGATGGTCTGAGCAGAATGGTGTGCCAAGGTGGCAAGTTTTGAGCACTTGTTGAACAGGTAAGTCATTTAAATGAGGAACACCTGTAGCTTCAAAGTAGAAGTTAAAACCCCAAGTTGGGTAGTGAAATCAATTTAAAGCTTCCTAAAAAAGGCTTTTTTACATTGCAGATAATATGCTTATTTTGTCAATGTCTAGTTTTACCTATGAATATAAGTAACAGATAAGTTAATATTGGTAACAATACACAACACTGCTCTATGAATGTGATGTGTGGTAGCTCAATTGTTTCTTGTAATATTCCTAAAAGGTAGATCTTATTACCAACCCAAATTGGCAAATGAGAAAACTAAGCTATTCAAGACTTCCCCAAGGACAGACAGTAAATTCCAGATCCAGGGGGCAAACCAGGAAGTATGGCTCTAGCACTATGAAGTACACGGTTTCAATGTAAAATGTGTACCTCACGATGGACCTGGTCCAAGAGTTTGAAAACCAGTCATGGGGAGAAGATGTGCAAATCCCCACTGCCACCAGCAACCTTAGGCAAGTGCATTACCTTTGTGACCTTTAGTAGCCTTGGCAAGCACAGCTAGTGTCAGCGTTCAGGTTGTTCTGAGTTTTAGCTACATGATGTAATCAGCTTAAGAGTGAAAGAGGAATGTGAATGTGTGCAAATCAATAAAATCCCGACGTCTTTAAGAGCGTGGTTTTAAGGAGAGCCAATAGTGAGTTACTGGGATGCACCAACTTAAAAAAAAATTTCCGAATCATTCACAAAATGCTTTTTTAGATAAAAAAAAATTACTGTGCCCCCACATATTACAAGTATTATGGTGAGCAAAGACAAATAAGGCAAGATCCTTTGTCTGCAGCTAATTGATAATCCAATGGAAGAGGGAAGCTACAACAAAACGTGAGTTACAGTTAAACCTCAAAGTAAAGTGACAGAAAGGTAAGAGCTGGAGCAAGCCCTGCAGTTGGATACAGTGACTATGAGTTTGGCCTGGAGGGTCTGAAAGGCTTATGGAGGAGATAAACCCTGACCTAAATCATGGGAGAAGAAAGAGGAAGGGCATAGTTTAAGATGGAAGAAGAATGTGAGCAATAAAGTGAAGGCGTGGGAAGGTGGGATATGCTTATGGAACTAGGATTTGTTCCAATCTGCTCAGTCCCTACCATGCTTCCTAATAATAAGAACATCCATGGAAATAAATATTTCATAGTTTCCTACAACATCCCCATTACTGAAGAAATGCTGAATGTTACCAAAATAGATGGTTTTTCTTACACTCTTGAAGATGTATAATTGAATGCTATTGCAACTTGAAAAGAAAAATCCTACAATATCATGGCCATTGTTAATAAATTCTGGTTGAATTGGCTCACCTAAGGGAAGAGTATACTCCAAAGGGTGAAGCACTTGCTCTTGATTGATTCAGTGCCTGTCAAGAGAGATTCCATAGGCAGCAGCTTCAAACCTGCCTCACTTGTCTCAATTAGATTATGTCAAGTGTCCGCCACCTCCTCAGGACCGAACAAGCCAGGAGGATATCTTCTCCTAGATGCATGCTTTTAACAACAACAAACAAACATTAACTCGCAGCAACCAGATTTTAAGAACATGTAATGATGCAGAGTCTTGAAACAAAAAACTTAGTGCCATTCTTGGAAGAGTGGGGTGATGCTTAGGGGGTTGTGGCAAAAGTAATGGAATCAAAGGCCTTGCGTGCCCCATAGAAAATTTGACCTGGGGATTGTCTGTGCCTAAGTGTCCTCATCTATAAAGTGGGGATGTTAGGATGATTTGCATGTTCTGATGTTAAATGTTCGACATTATGATCATTTCAGGCTCTCTGTGAGGATGAAAGGGAAACAATGTTTAAGGTTCAGGTAGCTCAGAGTCATCCTAGAGCATCTCTCCTGCCTCATTAGCCTTGAGGAAGCCAACATGGAAATTTGTCTCTTTTCTGATGGACGAAGTTCTATGTGGAACCTAAGTTATGAAGTTGCACCTGTTTGTCATATCCCTGGGTTTCCCTCAGTCTGCAAAACTGTACTGCACTCTACAAGGTTGCTCCATTTGACTTTGATTGTACTATTTTACTTCCACTGTGGAAGTGTTCAAGCTTTCAGTAAAAAGTGTATGGCCACGATAGCTAGTTTAGCATCTGTAAGGCTCAGAGTGCCATGAAGAAACAAAGACAAAACACAAGATGTCAAAGAACCAAGCTCTTGGAAATCTTCAAACTGCTGTGCATATGCCAATAAGGTCCCTGAGAGCAAAGGGTAATACTCTGCTTCCATTATAATCATGATATTTACCTACTTACTTCCTCTTCTTATGGATTACATATTAATTCCAGAGGGAATCAGAACTCTATTGGCCTAATTGTGTATATTTTATGGTCCCATCGTTGTAAGCACACGTCTCTTATTGGTCACTGCTCAACTGTGGCTAAGAAAATGCTGAGTTGTGCTTCCGTACTGTTGCTATAGCGATTCCTGAGCGATAAAGCCAGGCATGAAGTATTCAGGTGAAATTTTGATCACACTAATGTTTAAATTACAGGTGGATTTTAATTTATTTATTAAACTATTTGAAATCTGGTCATCTGGGAAGCTGAAGCACTACTTTCCCAGTTACCTTTGCCTTTCCCTCTTTGATTTTGTTTTACGCATGCAGGCGCCTTCAGCAAGCACAACTTGCATTTTCCCATTTTCAGATGAGACTCACTTAGTAGAACCAAAAGCACTGACTGGATCAGCCCAAGGTTTGATTTTTTTCTGGGAAACCATTTATAAATATCTATTCTTTGATGGGAGTGATAGAATTACAAAGAAACTTCCAATGTTTAGTCCCTCTTCTATTCCTTGAATACTGGCTCAAATATTTCTTAGTCTCAATAGCTATACTTTGGAAACTTGGCTTTGATTTTAATTCAGTTTTGCATAGAATGTCCTCGTATGTCTTTCCTGCTATCTTGTGTTCACATTTCCATCCATACATTCTGACCACATAAGCTAACTTATTGGCGTTGCGTCAGAAATTCCTGCACAAAAGCAAAGATATGAGCATGTAGCAGATAGAGGTAGGTGGTGTGGAAGGCTAGCGTGGACAGCACAGAGGGCAGATCATCCTCGGAAGACAGCAAATGTGGAGCAACCTCCTTATTCCCTTGCTCAGAATTTCATACATCAAACACCAGAAAATATTTTCTGCATTGATCCAGAGAAAAATATATTTTGCTTTGCAGGTCATACCAACTGTTGTAAGTATTTGATTCTGTCATTGTAGCACAAAAGCAATCATAGACAATGTGCACATGAATAAACCCAGCTCTGTTCCAATAAAACTTTATTTATAAATGATGAAATTCAAATCTTCTATGATTTTTGTATGTCACAATATTTGTCCTCTTCTGATTTTAGTCCCTCACCCAAAAGGGTCCAAACTTAGCTTATGGACCACTGAAATAACCAGATGCGCCCATCCGTTTGCTGTTTGAAATCTCTATGTGGAATGTTGAAAAAGTAGGAGTGGAGTCAGATTATTTCTACTTGAATCCTGGACTTTTCGTTCTACTTGTTTTACCTTGTTCTACTTGTTTTACTTTGTTTATTTCTATGCATCTTGGTTTTTTGATGTGTACAGGTAAATTAGTAGTAATACATGCTCATGGAGTTTTTTTTTGAGGGTTCAACAAGGGATACACACATATACATTCTGCCACATTCATGTGTATGTTTGATTAGAATTGTTCTTAGCACTGTGTGCTTGCTATTAGGGATCATCATTAGCCACAGGAAGCCTTGGTGTACTATGGGAGATGCTTGGTCATTATGGGACTAGCCGAAGTAGCAAGGTTTGGTAGACAAACTTTTGTACTGTCAGCCACAAAGGTAGTATTGGCCTCCTTTGACACAGCTGGCCCTCGCCACCTGGCCACTGTCTATGGCCCACTTACAGTGAATGATTCCCTGTGGAAACAACTGCTTGAGTTCTGTGTCTCGGCACCTTCTGTCACACAAAATTAGTCATTTTTATTTGCCTTCCACTGCAGTTTCTAAGTGTTGACATGATGATTTCAGGACTGGTCTCATCATTTTCAGATCTTATGACAGCCATTTTTTATACCTCATAAATCCAGCCAGGCAAATTTTTTGCTGATCATTATGCAGCTGTTGGGCAGCAGAGAGCTACTCTCTCAGAGTTGTCGATAAAAATATAAAGCGTTTTAGGACATTTGTATTTTTCTCTCCTCATTTAACTGCTCCCAATTTTTCTGATTTCTGTTCCTTTAGAAGAGTTTGGAGCTGAGAAATATTTTTTGGAATATACTGGAGCAGATAGAGGAAAGAAATGTTCTATTTAGAAGGAATTATGTAAATACCTAGAGGTTATCTTACTAATGATTTTATTTACTTTCTTTTTTTGTACTAATTGATTTAAAAATCATCCAAATCAATTTCTCAAGAAAGGCCAAATCAAAGTCTTACATCGAATTTTTTCTTTAAAGGTAAAAGCCACAAGAAGGAATCCTGTGCCAAAATTGTATGGAGACCACTGGGGACATTTTTTTATTGCTTCCTAAAAAGGTTGTGAGACATTTTCTGAGATTGGTCATTTTCGTAGGTACTACCTATGGGAAAAATATAAAGGTGTGAGTTCCTGCTGAGTGGTGTGGTAACTAGTTCAGATTTTTGTTGGTATTTCTACTAGTTACATTATTCATTCATTCAAAGCACAAAGGCAAAAGTTATGAAGTCAGTTCTAACCCCAGTCCCAGAACTTGGTAGCATTGTACCTTTAGGTAAGTTATTGAAGCTCTCTTTGGTCAGTTTCCTACTCTGTAAGAAATGGGGGAAGGGAAGTAATTGCACCTGTCTAGTAGAATTGTGAAAAATGAAAATGATAGCAGGTATGCTATTCTTATATTGTATAAAAGTTCAATGAATATTAGTTTTTTGTTGTTGTTTATTACTTCAGCTATGAGTTCTGAAGTCCCTACAGAATTCAAACTTTGCTACTTTTCATTTACTAGCTGTATGACCATGGGCAAGTTTGCTTAATCTCCCAGAGGCTCGGGCTTCTCATCTACAACACAGTATAATAACAGTACTTGCCTGATGGCATTGGTGTAAGGAGAAAGCATTCAAAACATTTAATACATTCAAAGCATTTAAATCAAGGCTGGACACATTATGATTGTTCAGTAAGCATTAACTATCATTGTATTTGCAGTTTTTCAAAGGTCAGTGGTAAACTCTGGGTATTTGGCAACAGCAGACATACAGCCCTTACATACTCACAGGCTGGTAAATGAAACTATGAATAAGTCAGCAATTGCAACAGAGTGTGGTAACTGTGATGACAGATTGTGTACTGACAGTACTTACTTGATAGTAATGACCGTAGTCAGTTTAGCTTTTCTCCTTTGAACCAATTATGGATATAGACTCATAATATTCTCACTAATGCAAACAGAAGGTAAGTTTCACAGCAGAGGGAGGTATGAAGTCCAGAGGAAAGTAGTTGAATTCCAACACACCTGGGTTCAATTCCTCCCTCTGTTATTTACTAGTTAAGACCCTAAGCATCTTAGAGACTCTACACCCTTCTTTCTAAAATGTGTACAAACTTACCTAACTGCATGATCGTTGATAAACAGAATTTGTTCTGTTCCTGGGATATGAGAGTTATTGTAAGCTACTGAGATTATTAAAAGAGAATGGAAGAAGAAAACACCAAATACCAATAATCAGGATAAGTAATTACTTGTTGAATTAAATAAGTCTCCATTTCCTAGTCTCTAAGAACAAAATATCAACACTTCTAGCTGAACATCAACATTACTAGCTCTAAAGTTATGAATAATTAAACAACACAAATGGCCATTGGAGAGATAAAATTTATTTTACAGGAAAAAACCATTATAATTGATGGAGAATTATTTTTTAAAATATACTTAATTCAGCAAGTGGTACTAGAATAAGTGAGCATACACACCCTCCAAAATAAACATGGTTACAAATGTTAACTCAAAATGTGTCATTAACCTAAACATAAAATGCAAAAGTACAAAATGTAGAAGTTAACATAAGAGAAAAATCAAATGATTCAAGCATTAGAGATGACTTTTTTGTTGCAACAGTGAAGGCATGATCCAAGAAAGAACTGATAAATTGAACTCCATTAAAATTAAAATTTTCTGCTCTAAAAAAGATACAATCGAGAGAAAAAAAGATAAGCCACCTAAAGAGTGAAAATATTCACAAAGACATTTTTGATAAAGGATTGTATTCAAAATGCACCAAAAAAACTTTCAAAACTCAACAATAAGAACACAAACCACGTGATTAAAACTAGGCCAAAGACCTAAACAGATGTCTCACAAAGGAAGGTACACAGCTGGCAAATAAGCATACACAAGGATACTACATATCATATGTCATCAGGGAAATGCAAATTAAAACAACAATGAGGTAATAGTACACATCCATTAGAAAGACCAAAACTCAGGAAAGCAGTACCAAACACCAGAAAGGATACAGAGCAAGAAGAATTCTCATTGTCAGTAGGAATGCAAAATGATTCAGCTACTTTGGAAGACACTCTGGCAGTTTTTATAAAAATCAAAATTACTTTCCCTATATGAGTCAGCAGTTGTGCTTCTTGGTGTTTACTCACAGGACTTGAAACTTATATCCACCCAAAAACTTGTACATGTACGATTACAGGAGCTTTGATAATAATTATTCAAATTTGGAAGCAACCATGGTACCCTTCAGTGGATGGATGAATAAATACATTGTGGTGTATCCGGACAAAGGGATGTTCTTCAGTACTAAACAAAATTAGCCACCAAGCTATGAGAAAAATGGAGAAATGTAAACTCATATTATTAAAGGAAGGAGACCATTTTAAAAGGCTGCCTACTGTATATTTCCAACAATGTGGCATCTTGGAAAAGGCAAAACTATGAAGACAGTAAAATTATTGGCTATTGACAATGTTGGGTTTGACAGAGGTGAATAGGCAGAGCTCAAAGGAATTTTAGGATAGCAAACATACTCTCTATGATGTTACAATGGTAGGTACATGTCTGTGTGTCCAAACCCACAGAATATATAACACGAATAGGGGGCCCTAATGTAAACTGTAGTCTCTGTGTAATAATGATGTTTCAATAAGGTTCATCGATTATGGCAAAGAAGGGGTAGGATATGGATAACAGGGGAAGATATGCATGTGGGAGGCACAGGATCTGTGGAAAATCTCTGTATTTCTCAATCCCACATGAAACTAAAATTGCTCAAAAGTGTACTCTATTTTTAGAAACACAAAAATCCTGAAAAAATGTATAACGATCACTTTTGCTACTCCTTGATACAGACATTAACTGGTGATTGTTGAGAGAATTTTCCCAAAGTATTTTACTAAAAACTCAAGTCCTGCTAATCTCAATGAGAATATTCATGGTTTAATTACTTGGAGAAGTTCTGGGTTAAACAAATCCATTTACTACAGAACACTTTATATAACCTTTAAGATTAAAAAGTGTATACAGTTACTCTGTGAAGGGGCCTGGTGTCACCCTGAAAGGATAGAGTGGGTGGCATTTCCTCAATTTATTTGACTGTGAACCGCCCCCCCCAGGGTGTGTGCAGGAGTATGTGTTCTATATCCTATTCCAGTGGAAATCATTTTAGAGAATGATACATTATCTTCCCCTCCTCTTTTCCTGTCTCCTTGCCTCTACTCTCCTCTCCTCCCATCTCTTCCTCCCTCTCCCTCCCCTCTCCTCCTCTTTCTTTTTCTCCCTTCCCCTTCTTTTCCTGCCTTGAATATTGGCTTGAGTATTAGATGGGACCTCATCATACTAGATGAACACTTCATACTGTTGAGCTACACTCCTTGCCCTTTATTGTATTTTTGAGACAAGGTCTCACTAAGGTGCCCTGGCTGACTTCTAAATTGTAATCTACCTGCCTCTGCCTCTTCAGTAGCTGAGATTATAGGTGTTGTATTCAAAGTTTGCAAGTAGAGCAAGACAATCCAGGACACATAATTTGTAGTATTTTATAATAGCCATCCAAAGAGTTAAATACAAGCAGTGCAGGAAATCTGTCCACACACTAAGACACAAGGAATCCAGCAAAGGGCCTGGGTCCCAGAGCAATTTCCTGCATGAGCCAACTGAAGACTTAGAGTCCATGACAATGCCTCCCAATGGGTCCAACTAGAGACCTTGAGTCTACAACAGTGACTCATGCAAGTCTGTTTCATGGATCTGCACTGAGAAGGCCCAAAAGTCAGTGGTGGAAGCTAGACAGTCTGCACCAGACGGGTGAAGGATCTGCGCCAGTAGGCTGAGGGTTCTGCACTGGAGCCAGGAAGCAACGCTCAAAGTAAGGACCAGAGCTTCACTGAAAAGTACTGCAGCCTTCCTCAGCAACAGAGAGGTCCTGAACTCCTCCGCTGATGAGCACAGCCGAATTCATATCAGGAAAGAAGCTTGACAAGCTCCTCCAGGAGAACCAACAGCAACAGGAGAACCAGCAACACTGAACTCTTCCTCTCCAGGTCTCCTTTTTATCTTGGCAAAAATCCTCAGGTGGGCCATCCACATTCAGCACCATGCTGATTGAGTTCAGCTGGTATTACAAGTTGACCACCAATTATCAATCCATCACAATAGGTGTGCACTAAAGCACCTGGCTAGCTTTCTACACACCCTTATAACATTCACAGAAGTCTGCTGCACTGCTGCTTAAATACCTGTGGGTGTTCTGAAGGTCAAAGCATAATACCATGCCAGACTCAAATGCATTCTTCTCATTCTTCTTGATATTAAAGGCATCCTAGGGATTTTCCTTTGAACTTGTACAGTGAGTTAATAATGAGCCCCTTAAAATTTTTTTTAAAGGAAACCCTCTCAAAGCATCAGATTAACACTTTGAAATAGGAACGAAATAATGGGAGAAAAGTTGAAATCCATTGCAAACATAGACTCCTCAGTATTTCAGCTCAGATTTGAGATAATTCTGTTTCGTGCGTTAACGAAGGTTTCTTCTCTGTGTGATTCAAGCTCATGGTATGATTTCTTCTAGTTACTGCTTGTACAACGCTTGCGACCAGAAAGTGGAGTTACTCATGGAGCGTGGGTAAGGCTATGCTGCCTGACAGCAGATGTGTTGTTTGAAGAGAAATGAAGGACAAAGTAATGACCAAGACCGGCTATCATAACGTGCTACCTACGATCTCGAGTTGTTAAATTCCTGCACAGATGATCAAGGATCCACATGGCCTTTTCAAATCTGGGTCCATATAGGAATAAAGAAACACACATTATGTCTAAACTGTTCTTGCTGCAACTACTCATGCATATGAACTCACGTGTTTGTGTAAAATCCCAAATGCAAATTAAAATTTCTCGAGTATGAAACCATTTCGTGGCGATACCCACTTGGCGCTGGCAGCAGGTGTGGCTGGTCTGCCACCCACGGGTCTGCGTCTGCTTGGAGCCCAGGGATCCACCTGTGCTAGGACATGATCGCAAAGGCAGCCTTGTTTTACATGACAAACTGGGTAACCACTCAGTTCTTCATGGGGAAGGAAGACGGTTTTAACAAATTCAGTAGAGCTTGTAATTACAAGATTTAAAGATCTTAAAAACTATCCAATAACAGATTCCAATTTTCCACTTTATTCCCTCATACTGAGTTTGGCCTGTCAGGCTGACGTTGCTCAGGGTGCGTTGTATTACTCACGAGCAGCAGGGATCTCATTCCGGAGCATCCCTAAAAGGAAGCTAACGGAGAATCAAGAGACTCCCTTTAATTTGTCGGTTACTTTTAATTTGTCTTCAAAATGGAAGTGTGAAGTTAAAAATGTCTTGCAAGAACAAATTAGTAGCTTAGTGTTCAGACTTTGTTCACCGGCACCAAATTCCTCTTTTGGTCATTCCCAGAGACCTTATCCTGACATGTAAGCTATATAAATTCTACCCAAAGTCTAAGCTCTGCCAGTGATCTTATTATGCAGAAATAGGAGCCCCTTTGTAGGAAAGAAAACAGACAAGCAAGTGGTAAGAAAGTTGCCCCAGGCTACCAGGTAGTGTGGAGCAGAGCTGAGATTTGAATTTGGGTGCATCCTGTTCTCATTCTCGCGTGTTCTGGGTCTCCCCAGTGAGTCTACTCATTCTGAGATTTTCTTAATCCCTTCAGCCCTTTACTATTCAAAAACTGAGCAACATGGAAAAAAAGAAAAACCAGAATGGCAAAAAGTCCCAAAGTCCCCTTTTAATTCTAAAACATAAGCTCCCCATAAGTTTTGGACTATGGTGGCCACTGCAGATATGCCTTCCTCTTCCCTGGTTGTTTTGAAGAGGGTAGCATTTGTCTAGGAAGTGTAAACATCACATTAGTAAAACCCTGCATTGTGGCCACATTTCATGCGCACTAATCAACATGGCTAAGTGACGGGATTTGGGTCAACTAATTTTCCTTATTTTCATGCTAGAGCAGAAAGGCAATCAAAACAAAGATGAAGCACTACATTGAGTTTTATTAAGGTTATATTTTGTCTGGCATAACATTTTCAATAATGAGAATAAAGAAATGTGGTGGATGATTCAGGTGGATGAATAATTACCTTGAAAATGATTCCCACAAAGGAATAGTGGGTGAGTCAGGCCCATGTGCTATAAGATAAAACAGACAACAGCACTGTGACTAAAGTCAACGCTACATTCCCTCCTCCATTTCTATTAGTCTACAAGACTCTTCTGAAGCTTTTATTTTTGGAGTTCTTGTCTTCTCTCAACCAGAGAATGCCTGTTGAACCTATCTGATTGACCCTTATACTGTACTTTCCACAAGCCAGTTCAAGTTGAGATCGTTTCCTGTGGCTTGTGGTGTGCCAATCTGTGCCCTGTTTACATTCCTGTTTCAATCAGTCTCTAGTTCCTGTGGCTGTCACTCCCCAACTAATGGGCACCCAAGGTTCCACTGAGCTCTCATAAACATTCTGTACAACTTCTTCAATAATTGTCACTTTTTACCCTTGACTGCAGAATTTGGGATTCTGCATTATTTGCCCTGCTTTGCTTAACAACTTCAGAATTTTCCTTTTAACACCTGATAAGTGCAGAGCTTCAAAAGTATTTGATGACAATATTACGTGAAACCATTTGTTGCAAATTAAATGGTGTAAAGGACACTCTTATATTTGAAAATATTTACATCCCTGGGGAGGGAAGCAATATTTCATCTTACTAAGCATGGTTTCTGGAGGGAATATTCATTCCAGATATCTTGGAAGATATTGCATTTGCTTCTCAATATTAATTTTCCCTTGAGCAGTATGCACTTTTGGGATATAATTCACAGCTTTTCTTGAAGTTC
>RJWT010039186.1:0-12723 GCA_004365215.1 Cuniculus paca | reverse complement strand
CCTTATTCTTCATGTGAAGTTTGCTTTAGATCCTGTCATAAGCATATACTTTAAAGTTGCCATATTGTACTGGGTGGGCTCAATTCTTCATTGGTTTCTTCATTGGTTTAAAGACAGGGAATTCCTTTGTCTTTCAGGACCATTCCCTTCTGTGTGGAGCAATAGCTCCATCCTCAACTTCAGGAATACTTTATCTCTTTCCTTTTGAGTTGGTTCCTGTGTGTGTGTGTGTGTGTGTGTGTGTGTGTGTGTGCGCGCGCATCTGTCTGTCTGTCTGTCTGTATTATAGCTCCACCCTCAACTCCAGGACTAATTTATGTCTTTCCTTTTAAGTTGCTTCTGGAGTGTGTGTGTGTATGTGTGTGTGTGTTGCTGCTACTGCTGCTGTTGTTTACCACTTTGGTATGCCTGTCTCATCACTGGCCCTTCTATTGTTTATTCAGCAATTCATTGTCTTTATTGAACACTTATTGTGTGCCAGGCACCATGCTTTCTAACTCCAATATGCTCTGAAAACAGGATAGGTTGTCATATCTCCTTATGTCACACAACTAATAGTCAGATGAATGGTGATACGTAAGGTGCAGAGGTCCATCTCTAAAATTATTGAATAATTTCATTATTAAAGGCCTCACTAAATCACCCCACTACCCTATTTTAAAGGCAATTTTGCTTCCCTAAACTACATGGAGAGACCTTTTTGTCACTTTTTCTAAGCAATACACTTAGATTTACTTTGTCTTCAGGGCTATGGAATAAGCTATTGCAAGCTTAGCTCAGACAGTTAGTTACAAGAAGAAACATTTACAAGGCCCAAAAAGTAAAAACAATTTGAAGTTATTGCTGAGGTCAATGCTCCCTCACAAATTTAATCTATATTTATATTGAGAGTGTGCCGTCCATCTCTTGGGTTCAGGACCAACCAGCAATGACAGCTCTTGGAATACTAGAATTCCAGGTGCGGTCCCCCCATTGGATTGTGGGTGGCTAGTCCTGATGCCACACTCCCTTTTCCTCTTCACCTAACCCACTTTCTGCTTGTTTCCCCACCCATTTTTCCCCATGAGGGAATTCAGAACATTTAAATGTAGCACATAAGTCTGCTTCATAGAAATTGTTTATGATGCTAGGATGATGGCTCAGGCTTGTAATCCTAATGCTCAGGAAACTGGAGCAGCAGGTTCATGAGTTTGAGTCCAGTCTGGGCAATGCAGCAGGTTCAAGGCCAGTTTGAACTGGGATCTTATCTCCAAAACTAACAAACAGACAAACAAACAAACAAATGTAAAAGGAAAAAAAATATAATTAGGGTGTCAAAAATGAATATGTCTTAAGATGATGTTTGTGTTATTAATATTACTTGTGAATACAGGCATCATCCATTTTTGCTTGAATTGGTCAGCGTAGATCTTTTTATGTTCACACTGGAACAAAATCCTTTGCTTTCATTTTAAAAACAACTTCTGTGTATAGTACTCAGCATAAGATAAAAGGTAATGTGTAAAGAGTAGGAGATACTGTGGTATTAAGATCTCTTTAAGTTTATACTAATCAGTATTGTACAAATTGGCTTTTCAGTTTCTAAGTAACTTGCTTTTTATTATACCCCTGTATAAATCTAAAAATATATGCATTGTATATAAGGTACAGTGTTCTAAGACTGTCAAAGGCACCCACCTCAATTCTTCCTCCTACTCAGGAGAGATCTTAAATGTAGAGAGCTGAATCGTGAGAGAATTTAAATTCCCTCTCCTTTTTACCAGGGGTTGGTGGTTGGTGGTTCTGGGGCAGTGGTTCATAGCATAGGCTAAGTGTTAGAAACTTTAGGGATGGTCAGGCTTTGTCCATCTGGAGATTCAGCAATTGATTCTATTAAAATCGACAGTCGATTAGCAGGAGAAAAGGCAAGAGTTTATTAGTATGCACAGAGTCATATAAAATATGAAACTCAAACAAAGGCAGATGGTTGATCCTGAAATAACCTCTTCGTTGGGAAGAGGGAACTGAGGCTGTAGACGTGGGGTGGGGGATGATTTTGGGAGAAAATGAATGAGGCTGGAGAACAGATGTCAGGCAGGGACAAAGTTCCTGTAAGCTCTTGAAATGATATTTTTGCGTCTCTTCCTCTGTGAGCTTCCTTGGTTAACAATGTCTCAGTAAAGTTTGAAGGCAGTTGTGCTCCTCTTCTTGGATCTAGTCACAAGGTAAATGAAGGAAAATTAGAAGCCGGCCCTCCCTGTACTTCAGTCGAGAAAGAGGATCCAAGATGATGCAGGGATGGGAGGGGATCAGAGAGAAGTTAGCTCTGAGGCCATTTCTCCAGCTCAGCACATCAGAGCACCACACTTTGCAGTATCATTTTCTGAGCCCCAACAAGTCTCTTAGAGAAATACTGGCCCCAGGGCAACTGAGCTTCTGATCCTGTTTTCTCTAAGTAGAGCCCCTCCAGCCATGGGGCAGGTGGGACTGCAGTGAGGACTGGCTGCCTTGCCTTCCTCTCTCCCAGCAAAGTTGGAGCCCAGCCAGGGGCCTTGGCATGGAGTTTCCCGGGGCGGGGGGTGGGAGCTCAGCAGAAATGCCTGGAGCTTGAGCGCAAAGGAACTGTCCCCATTAGGAACTATCATCTGCTAACCATAGCGTTTCTCAGAATCTGAGTGTGACATTTATTCAGGGAAGTGACTCATTCATAAAAACATAAAAAAAAGATTGTTAAGGCATGAAAAGATTTACTACAGAAAAGTTGAGAGTTATATAAAAGCACAGATAGGGAAAGAAATGGCTCCAACCCCATTCTCTGAAGAGACAGAAGTACCACATAGTTTGACCTTTCTTTTTTCTGTGCCAGTACTGGGGATTGAATGTAGCACCTTCACATTGAACTACATTCCAAGCTTTTATTTTATTTATTTATTTATTTTTTCGAGACAGGGTCTCACTGTGTAGTTCAGGCTAGCTTTAAACTTACTGTGTAACTCAGGCTGGCCTTGAACTTGCAATGATCCTCCTGCCTCAGCCTTCTAAGTGCTGGGATTACAAACATGCACCACCACACACAGCTTTTATTTTTTATTTTGAGACAAGGTCTCTCTAAATTGTCCAGGTGGTCCTTGAGCTTGCAGTCCTCCTGTGTCAGCTTCCCAGAGTACTGGGAGCACAGGGGTGTGTATCACACGCCTGGCTTGTCTGACCTTTCAGTGTTCCTCCTCCCAAGGTCAATGATGAAAATAACAAAAATAGTTCAAAATAAACTTTCATTTATTAAATATATATTTGGGACCAACCAGTGCAGTTGCTGTAGCCCTTAGAGTGATGAGGAGCCAGACGTTAGGTGTTGAGGACTGACTTCAGGTGTTGTGGGATTAAGTCAGCTGCAGTCTACCTGATATCAAGGTGAGGGGTCCTTGTGAGACTGATGCGGTATTTTTATTTGATGATTGCCCATACAAATTACACTACATTCTACATTCAACAGTGGCCATATTTGTGACATACGTGGGCACAGAATTTTATTATTAGGAGGAGGATTTTTTGTTCTGTTTTTTGTTTGTTTGTTTTGTTTTTGTTTTTTTGAGATACAGTCTTGCTGTATACTTCAGGCTGGTCTTAAATTCATTGGGTAACCTAAGCTGGCCTTGAACTGACAGTGATCCTCCTGCCTCAGCCTCCCAAGTGCTTGGTTTACAGGCATGTACCACCATGCTTGGCAAGGAGTATTAGTTTTTTAAATGTCTTTTATTATTTCGTTATTGGAAAGTCTGGGTTTATGATATTAGAAGGCTATGCTTGAACATTTCTCTTGACTTTCTGTTTTCAGGCCCAAGTAGTGAAAAAGGAGTAAAAAGTTCCTCACTGGGAAAGGGGTGGTGTTCATCTCCTTCATGTAAGCTCTAGCACAGTTTTCCATCTTGCCTAAGGGCAAGTGCTTGCCCAAGAGCCTCTGATTGGATGTCACTTTGGGCCAGTGCCCTCTGACCATTAGATAGTAGTGCAAGAGGCTGAACTATAGCCTCCTTTGTCATTATGTAGAAACTGCCCTGGATTACAGAAAATGCTTCCTTTTATTCTCACCACTTAAATGTTTATTTTTTTCTATCCTTTTAAAATAAATGTCAACCCTTAGTGACACAGTCTAGATGGACTCGAATTATAAAAGGCAGCTCTTTTTTTATAGGAGGAAATATAGCTGTCAATCCTGTGTTTCCATAGCGATATTGCATTGTCCTAAGATGAAAGCTGGACTGAGAGAGAGGTCTGAAAGACTTTGGGAACCCGCAGAGGTGAATGTGGCCATGAAGCTGTGCGCTGGGTTCAGTGGGGAGCAAGCTGCAGGGCCAACTGGGTGCAATTTTCCATCGCAAGAAAAGCTTTTCTAATGTTTTGTGTTGAAGGTAAAAATAGATAAAGAAAGCTCACACAATCAGTTCTGGTGTGGGAGTTTATATTTCCTCAATACCTGAAAACACACAGTACTTTCTAAAGTCAGCTCTTTGGCACTGTACACAAAGTATTTTTCCTTCCATGCCAGGAAATCAATAAGCTGTAAAAAATCCAAATTGCTGGTCTGATGATTCTGATTTCTTTTCTTTCTAGCTCTCATTCATTAAATTATTATCTTTACTGGGGATTTGAGGCTGAGTGTGTACTTTACCTTGTGTCAGCTTTTAATTTCTTTCATTCAACTTAATTGCATTAGATTTTTGTTATTATCTCCTGTGCTTTTTTTTGACTGGTAGCTTGAAATATGAGAACTAGAGAAGGGAGGAAGTAATACACAATCAAAAAACACTTAATTTTTTCTACTTGAAGAGTTTATTATTTTTGTTTTTGTTAAAACCAGACTATGAAAGTAAGTTGTTTTATTTTCCATAGTTTAACCTGAACTGAGAAAGGACAGACAATATAAAATCTGATATGCACACACACACTTATATGGTGTAAATATTGCAAACGTGATTGTAAGTCCCCACTAAGTCCCCAATGCATTTGTTGCTGACAGGGAAATGCACCCTATGTCTGTTGCCTTTCACTCACTTTTTGCTAGGCCAGTGTATACATGTGACTCTTACAGTTGGTCACCAGGCTTGTGTCTATGGCTTGTATGTAATGCTGCTTTCTGGGAATGCTCCTAAAGGTTTGTAAACCCTGTCCCTCTCTGACTGCATCATGGTGCAGCCTGCTGAGCTCTGTGTGCCTTGTACGAGAACACTGACAACAGTGAAGGTGAGTTTTTAACTTGAGACTGAAGTTTTGGCAGGAAATTAGTGAAGTTTTGCCATTCACGAAATTATTACTCTCATTACCTGTCATTATTTTAAAATCTACTTTCTATGACAATAGTTATTTCTGTTTTTTTACTTCCATCCCCATGACCAGGGAAAGGATGTCTTATTGTTTGTGGCATCAAATTAAAAGTACATATTAATTAAACAATGTCAAAGTAAATAGAAGTTTGGAATATTTGATTGAATTGCTACTCTCTTAAGAAGAGAATTCAATTTCTTCTATTTCCATATTTTTTGTGACTAATTTCAGAAGTGTCTACTTGAGTTAGAGCCAGAACTCAAGTTTTGTTCTGACCCATCATCTTGAGTGTTTCCTCCAAGTTCCTTTGTGTCTTTGATGTCTTCTTGTACACCAAAAGATTGTCACCATAATACACAGCATGGTAGCAAGGATTTAGGATGGGTATGCTTAATTCTGTCTTTTTTTTTTTTTTTTTTTTTTTTTTTTGCGGCACCGGGGAGGGTATGCTTAATTCTGTTTCAGTTTAATCTGCTGTCCTGGTGGCCCCAGGGTCCTGTGGGCACATATTTTCTTATTTCTGTCATACATGTTATGTTTGAACATTTTCAGACCATAGCCACCTTTCCCTTTCTACCTCTTGAATAGGACCTCCACTATTTCTAATAATATTGTTGATAACAAAAACTAATACTTGATAGATAATAGCTAATACTTAAATAGATAAGACATTAATCTAAGTACTTTATGTAATCACTTAGTCCTCACACAAAGCCCTAGAAAACTCATTTTCTAAATGGGGAAAATAAGACTTTGTGGGAATAATGATTTGCTAGAAGGCGGGTAACAGGGCTCACAGCCCCAGCATTCGGGCTCTGTCCTCAGAACCTCCGTCCTCCTGGCCTGCGGTGCTGCAGCTCTCCTTGGAGGCTTCTAACAAAGAAGGATGCGGCTGGAATGCAATCTTTTCTTTTTCTGTTGAGAGGAGAGACTGCTAACCAGTAAATCTTTTACAGATGCTGCAGAGTCATATTATACTTGCACTTTCTTAGGGTTCCTTTGTTCCCATCACTAGATACCTAAAATTCACATTCTCTAATCATGTCACGCATCATGGAAGAGGAAACCAATACCCAGAAAGGCTCAATGACACACTTAAGGTCACAAAGCTTTTTTTTTCCCCCAACAGATTAACAAAGATATATTTGAGATTTTTAAAATCTTATGACAAATACATATTTTTCCTATTAAGATAGGTGTTTAGGTGACCTTGCACAAATGAAAAAGCTGGACTTGTTACCCTGCTTTCCTCTCTTGTGATTTCCCTGGAGTTAGCAAAGAGTTTTTAAAGATATGTATTCCAGATCTGAAGAAATAATTTGGGCAAATTAAGCAGAATCTCCATGAGATGCTCCTGCTGCCCACCCCAGCCTGCTTTCTTCTTTCCATCTCACAGACTTTCTCCCTGCCCATCCTTATTCTGCTCCTTAGTCACAGCCCAGCCTGTGTGTGAGTTGCTGGAGCTTGCTCGCCCGCTCTAACATTGTGCATTGATGCTTGGCTGAGTGGGATGGAGGTGACACAACATGAATGTTTAGGTGACAGTTCCGGTGTGTCAGATTATGAGTCAGGATGTGCTTGCTCAGTGCTGGAATGCTGGAAAGCAAAAGCAAGTTTCAAAGAAACTAAAAATAGATTCATGGACAGGGTAGAGAAACTAATGCAGATGTTCCTTATTTTATGTACAAAATTTAAAAAAACCTTATGTAACTACTCAGATGTTTTTCAAAATGGATTTTATTAGACCCTAGCATTGCTAAATGACTTGTTTATTCAGCCACCACCGTTTTAGTCTGGCTGACTCTTGGTGTTTAATTGCATTTGTTTTATGAACCATTTTGTGATGCTGCTCACCCATGTGCAAGGCATTCTGGCAGAAGATATTTATGCAATATTTAGGTGATTTTCAAAATACAAGCTTGATGTTAAATACGGATTTTACATTTAAATCATACATATACCAGAGCCTCACACATGTAAGAGTTTGCATGCATGCATGTGTGCGTGCACGCGCTTATGTGTGGTGTGTCTGTGTAGCATATGTCAGTTCTCACACTTCGGCATGTATCAGTATCACCTGGGGGATTTGTTAAAAGAGATTATTGTGTCCTATCCATAGGGGGTCTGGTTCAGTAGGTGGGGGGGCATGTTTTTCTATTTCAACAAGTTCCAGTTGACACTGATGGTGCTAATTTGTGAAGCATAGTCAGAACCATTGTGGGGAAAAGAAGCCTAGAAAAAAGTCTAGAAGGATAATTCACCATTGTATCAGATAGTAGTTATCTCATCTCTAGGCTGTGGGGTTTCTGAGACTCTTTATTTTTCCTTTATGCTTTTCTGCATTTATTTTTTTCCCAATAGCAAGAGTATTCCCATTATCATCAGAAGAAACGGCATTGAACATTTTTTTGAGGCTCTAGTCTGTATACTCTCATGAATACAGACGATTTTTGTTGTCCTGTATATTCTTACTGCCATTATAAAAATAGCTTCAACAGTACAGTGTGCTGTGTCCCTGGTTCTTACTGTGTCGTCCCAAGATGTGGACATTTAGATTGAGTTCTTACTTCAGTGCATGGAACTATGGTCAGTGTTCAACAGGTACTTGTAGCTCCACTGGTGAGAATCGATTCCTTCCTTCTGCCTTACTTCTTCTCAGACCCTAATGGAGGCCCAGTTCCTAAGGACAAATTGTGTTTCCTCTTCCAAAGAAAAATTTCCACAGAATCTAAAAGAAGAGTAAATAATTTGTCTAAACTAACAAAGTGTGTAAGTCAAGACCAAAGTGATAATCCAACTCTTAACCTCAGAATAAACCAACCAACCCAGCAACCAACTGGTCAACTGACAACAAAGGCCTGCACTAGGAGCAGCACTGTGTCGTGTTTTGGCCCTTATAGTTTTAGGAATCATACGCACATAACGCCACACAATAAGCAAAGCCTTAAGAATGCCGTGTTCTTCTGTGAAAGAACATCCCATGCAAAGTGTGCTTTGTTGGTATCTCTCAGTTGAAAGTAACCGTGGGTTTTGACTATTTGAGCAAACATGCTTTAGGCAAGTTACTTGGCCCAGACCCTTGGATTAAGTCCTGGTTTGCAAGTGGAAATACCATCCTTGCGAATACCTTGGTTGTCACAATGATCAAGTGAACTAATGCTTGAGAAAGCTGTTTGGAAGTGTATTCAGACCGTCTGCATGCTAAGAGAGTGGTGTGATCGGAGCAGTGAGATTTCCTGCAGCCCGTTTCTCCTCCTAGCTTCACAGTCTGTTGTGGAAACTTCCCCAGAGCCCCCTATCTTTTGTCCCAGAAGAGGGCATAGTGAAGCTTGGCTGGTCCACGTTCTTGTCCACCTCTGTCCCAACCAGCCAACTTGGTGGTGCCGCTTAGCTTTTGTATGAGCTCTGATGTTAGAAAACATGAAGAAAAGCAAGGTAGCTTCTGATCAGTGTTTTTCCTGATAACACAGTAAGTTCCTTTCCTACTACATTATTTCTAGGAAATTAAAGTGGTTACTATCTCTATGGAATCTGTTATTTTAAAAAATGACCTCTCACCTGAGGAATTTGTTTGTCACTTCATTGTTCATTGTGTATATTAGGAAGCTAAGGAATTAGCCATTTGTAAGCACCCCCTTCCAGATTCTTATAGTATTTCACAGTTTCAGCTAAGCTGATAATTCATCTGTTTCCTAAGTAAATACTATATAATGGTTTCGACATATATTTCTCAAGTAAAAACTATATGTATATATTGATATATGTTGATGAAAGTTTCAAATAAATTGTGACTTTTTCCAGAAAAGGGTAACTGTGCTCTGCTCTCTGATTTCCATTGGAAATAACCCAATTTGGGACAGCCGATAATTCTTTTTTCTTTTTTTCCTTTTTCTCCTTGCGTAGTACTGGGGGTTGAACCTAGGGAGTTTGCACTGGGCTACAGTCCCAGCATTTTACTTTTTATCTGAGAGAAGGTCTTGCTAAGCCATTAAGTGGCTCAGGCTGGGTTTAAACTTGCAGTCCTCTTGCCTCAGCCTCCTAGAGTGCTGGGATTACAAGCCTATGCCACCAAAACTTCATTTTATTCTTCCAACAGCAGAAGGCCTTCACATACGGTATCTCCTTAAGTACTGCAGGCAGATTATAGCCCCATTTTAAATTCTTTTCCTTTGAGTCCAGGTTCATGGAGTCTCACATGACATAGCCCTGCTCATTAGCTGCCTTTCCACTGTCTCTGTGATGGGGTTAATCATGAAGGTCGCCACATGTAATGCTTCATCCCTGCTAGAGGAGGAGGTCAGAAGGTAACCCAAGGACCTAGCATTTGTTTTTTGGCCTACAGTATACTTTTTTTCTGATCTTTACACACCAGATAATGACTAAACAAATTAATTGTGTGATTCCTATACACTTTTTCTTAAACAGCTGCTCTGCTTGTTAGAAACATTCTTCTGAGTTACTGCTTGTAACATTGAGCTTGTTTTGGAATGCTCACAGGATCCAGTTGTTTGTAATCTTTTGGTTACCTTTTATGTTATTTATAGTGTCTGGGATCTCATTTTAAAGTCCTTCATAACATTTCCTTGGTTTACCAGCCTTTCTGAGTTCACCTTGGAATGATTAGGTGAAGTTTAGGACTTGATGTGACCTAGTCTGTGTTGCTGCAGGTATCCTTTAAACATGACCATTTTTTGGGTATTTTATTTTATTTTATTTTTTGTCTTTTTGAAATGGGGCCTCACTGTGCAGTTCAGACTAGCCCTTAGCTCACTTTGTAGCCCAGGCTGGTCTCGAACTCACAACGATCCTCCTGTCTCAGCCTCCCAAGTGCTGGAAGTGCCAGCATGTGTCACCACGGCCAGCCTTGGGTGGATACTTTAGGAGACATTTAACACTCATGGCCTTCCTCAAAGCAGGAGAACGTGCAATGTCTTACTTTGTTGCACTCTAATGTTGAGACACCTTGAACAGAATGATGCAGAGCAGCAAAGAGAGAGTATTTATAGTGAGGCCTTTTACTGCGCTGCAGTTCACTTATGGCATGCATGATAGCAGGACAGAATGAGTTCTGGATTTCTTTTTCCTTGATCCTGAGCATTACTTTGGTCAGTGAAGAGGTATTAATTGTAGCTCCTAATGCCCTTGGTGGTGGCCCCTCATGTAGCTGGCAACCTGATGTTCCCAGGTTCATCAGCTGCTTGGATCCACTGTCGTCTGATTCTTTCTTATGATCTATTCTGACTGTGTGGAAAGATTGCTCCAAACATCCTCTGATACAGGTTTGGGGTATTACGAACATTTTGGAAAATAACAAACTCCAAGAATATACTCATACAGTACACCTGAGCTGTGGAGAAGCGTATGCATCTGTGAGTGGCATTCCTTTTGGTTCATCAGACTATACTGTGCAGGTTCTAATGAAGATGGGGTAACCCGGCCCAAATAGCTCACTTTGGTGGCTTCCCTGTGCTTAAACCAGCCTGGGAAGTAGATGTCTAACTTCCGCAAGAGGTCTTCAGCTTTCATGTACAAGTCGAGCATCCCTTGTCAGAAATGCTTGGACTAAAAGTGTTTCAAGTTTCAGATTTTTTCTGATATTGGAATATTTACATATGTATAATAAAATGTTTTGGGAATGGAACCCAAGTCTAAACATGAAATCCATTTATGTTTCATATATAAGTACACTTTATACACATAGTCTAAAGGTTATTTTATAGGGTATTTTTAATAATACAGAACAGAGTCTCATAGGTGGAATTTTCTATGTGCAGCATCATGTCAGTAGTCGTAAAACTTCTGATTTTGGACTTCCGTATTAGTGACGCTCAATCTGTACTGTATTTTCTGACAGCATGCACTTTTGCACATTACACATGATAGAATGACTCTAAACAGGCTTTCTCTCCCTGGAGTCTGTCTTTCACAAATCAGCTGGCTGAGGATTGTGAGCAGTCAGGAGGTTGTCACATTTGCCAGCATTGGCCCCAGGGACGTTTGGGGATGGTGCTGCGGGGGCCCATGCTGAGCAGGGACCCCTGCCTGGCCTGCGGGTAGGAGCTTTCTTGCCTGGGCCTGCCTCCCCACATTCTTCTCATCCTTTTTCCTCCCAGAGAAGTTTTGTTCTCTTACTCCATCTTACTACCCAGCAGTTCTGAAGCAATTAGCTATTATCCTCTGATTAGAGCTTTTATTATGATAAAATATATACAACATAAAATCTGCTACTTTAAGTGTACAATTCCAGGGTATTGAGTACATACACAGTATGCAAACATTACCACTACCCATTTTGACAAGTTTTTGTCATCTCAAACAGGAACTCAGTGCTCATTAAACAATAATCCTCATTCCCCCCAGCCCCAGCCTTGGGTGGCTTCTATTCTATTTTTTTGTCTGTGAATTGGACTGTTGGAGGCACCTCACTCATCTGGAATCACACGGTGCATGTGCTTTATTCAGCAGTGTTACATTTTAACAGAAGAGAAGCATTTTCCTTTCACAGTTCCTCGGAACCTGGACACAGTGGCCTCTTCCATTCTGTGTTCGGCTCTGACACCTTCGACCTGGGATGCTGTTCATGCGAGGCTGTCGCAAGCGCAGCACCCTCCTCAGTGCCGTGCACGCAGCCCATTCTCTTTAAGGGTCGGGGGAGGAGTAGCGTAGGCATCTCCGACATCTTTCGTAAAGATAGTCATTTGTGCTACTGAATAAACTTTTCTTTAGATTTGCTTCTCTCCTATCCAAGTAACCTTTTTCTCTTTTTTTGGTACCAGGGATCGAACTCACGATCTTACACTTGTCAGGCAGGCGCTTGTGCCACCAAGCTAAATCCCTGGCCCAAGTAACCTTTTCATTAGTAACTAATTTCCAGACACTTTGTAGTGTCTCCTTACCCATGGACAAACCCTTCAAACAGGTAGCGCTGTACGCCTTTGCCACTGTTCTGGTGACCGCCCATTCTCAGTGACTCCTGCTAGTCAGACAGTCCTAAACTAAGCACTGTGGTGAAGAACTTTGTTTAAAAGCAGTGCACATTTACATACAAACCTACTATTGATTGCTCCTGCCCCTGGGATGTTATTGTTTATGTAATCTGGGAGCTGTTTGTCTAGGAAACCTGCTTTGTCTTGTGAAATACCCAGGAGACCAGCCTTTTCAAAGTGGTGGCGGAGAAACCCTGTGTATTCACTTGATGTGGCTGGTAGACCAGGTCACTCCACAAACACAGAATAGGCTCATCCAGGTTCATGGCCAGACACATCACTTTTATTCCGACACCTTGCATGTTTGACCACTGCTTGCTGGCTTCACACATGTATTTAGTTGGTGTCTCAGCGTGTTTAAAACCACACTCCACATTCCTTCCACCAAACCAGCCCTTCCCACAGTTTTCCCATTTTAGTAAAACACATTGCTATT
>RJWT010039185.1:0-12723 GCA_004365215.1 Cuniculus paca | reverse complement strand
TCTGTTATAGTGATTACAACATAAATTTTAGAGATCAATACCTAGGTTTAAAACCTAGCTCCATCATTTGTCATGTTTATAGCTTGGGCAAGTTCTTTGGCTTGTGAAATTTCTACATTTCAAGGAAATTAGTGATATACTCCAAAAGTTTTGTAAAAATTAAATGGAGCAACAGATGTGAAGTAATTAGCAAAGTGCCTAGCATGTAACAGGTGATCAAATTTTGTGCTGCTACCGTAGCCACCAAGAATTCTCACGTAGACAGCAGTTGTCAAAATGTAGTCGTCATTTGTAGGGAAATGGATGCAACTTGAGACCATACTCATAAGTGATAAATCAGACTTGCATGTGTAGACATCATATTGTCTCCCTAGTGTAAAAAGCTGAAAGAGGAAATAAGATCCAAAATGTAAAACAGACACTGTGAAGTGGGAAGAAACTGTTCAAAAGGAAAGAGAAACTGGGATTGGGGAAAGGAAAAAAGAAAGAAGGGAAAAGGAAAAAAAAAAATATATATATATAATAGTTAAGATAGTTATACTACCAATTGCTACTAGTTCATTGAGAAACATTTGTGCCTATATTATTTGATTAATCTTTCATGCCTAAATTTTGTAGTATGAGCAACTACTTTGAAAATAACAATGCACAATGTACTAACCATTGTTACTCTCCTACAATCTTGTTTTGAAATTTTGCGCTATTGTTATTACTGTTTTTTTTCTTTAAAATAAAAAAAATGAAGTCCTCAGAAAAACAGCAGCACCATCTAGAAATTCACTACAGAAGCCCATTCTCAAGTTTTTTCTCAAACTTCTTGCAATTAGAACTCTAGGAACAGAGTTCAACAACTTGTGTTTCAACAAGCCTTCCTTGTGAATCTGATGCAAGCTAGTGCTTGAGAAGTATTATTCTAAATATTAAAGAAACTACAGGTGTGAACTAAGCTTAGTGTCAGGCACAGGAGGGGACACCCATTAAATGTCTCATATTATTTTTGATATGATAGGATTTTGCTCTGAAAGTGTTTTTTCTTTCCTTTTTTCTACTTCCTAACAATAAAGTGTTCTGCCCCGTGTGTCGAACTTCCTAGTTACTTCAGTGACAGAGCTGCCTAATTGCCAACCTTTGAGAGTGCCCCAAATTGCTGCTCACAGAGTATTTAATTGCTTATCCAATTGCCTCCCATGCATCTGATTCCAGCTACTGACCCCTGGCTGCAGGACTCTGACCCAGAGCTCTTGTTGCCTGCAAGTACAGGAGCTGAAGTTCAGCGATGCTCTTCTACTCACATAGTTAGTGTCGCAGTGATCACATGAAACAACTACACACGATTCTGAATTGCTCTTTTTCAGCTTTGATTTGGGTTTTTGACTTTTTTTGGGGGGGGGAGGTTGCTTTTGTTTCCTTAACAGCAGAACAGTAAAACTTTTCCATAAAAACTGTGTATTGCTCAAGGCCAGACCGTTAAACAGCTGGGGCATTTTGGGCACTGCCTGTTACTGATTTTATTTCCTTTTCACGGCACTTGCAAGCAAGTAATTTATCTTTAAGTTAGCAAGCAAGAAATGGGAAATAAAAGAAATATGTTTTATTTAAAGCCGTGTTTGGGGCTAGGCATGATGAGGGAAATGGGACCAGCCTACACCGATTTCATTTTCATTACACTGTACTGACAGGGAAACCATTTATCTTTTTTGGAGTCCTACTTTTGTTTCTCATCTCCTTGTTTCACTTATGCTTCTGTTCCTTCCTTCTCCTTCTCACCTCCTATCCTACCAGTGTTCTTGAATTTCGATGAGAACACACAGGTGCTACAGAGGGCAAATGATTCTTTCAGGTATCAAGCCCCAAGACATCCTTTTCTTCCCTAAAGGAAGTGACATGGGATAAATCAGTCATCATTCCATGGTAAAAACTGGGAGAGAGTCTTTTTTCCTTCAAAATAGGCTGAACAATGATCAGAGAAAATGTTCCACTTCCACTACTTATTCATTTTGAAATAGAGATATATGATTTTGCCATCTATCAATGTAACCTGTGATGCAGCAATAAAACAAAATTGCAACAAGCTAGACATTTCCCCAAAAATCAAAGCAATCAATGTTCTTTAATAAGTTCTGTGTGCTTGCTTTTAAAACACTGTACAATACCTACTTCAAAGAGTTGGGAGCAAAAGGTATTGCATTGCTATCATGAAAGAAGTAAATGGGTTCAATGCATTTCTTATCATGACAGTAATTCTCATATTTCTAAAGATCTGTTCTAGATATGTTCAACTCATATTTCCAAGTCAAATGGAATTTTCTTGCAGCTTCATTTTTTTAAATTGTAGTGCATATTTTTTACTATTTAAACTTTTAAGAACTGATTTCTTTGAAATGGGTAAACTCCATCCTCATTAATCTCTATTTAAAAGTGAAAAGTAAGTATGTGCCTTTAACTGTCTCATAATGCCCTCTGCTTTATCACAGTACATAATATATGATAATCAGTTATCTTCATGTCTGTCTCCTAATCAGTGAACTGCAAGTTGAGAAGTGCTAACACCCTAGAACCAGAGCAAAAGACATGAACGTTGCTAGTTATTTATAAATAGTTTTATGGCAATGAATGATAAAAATTTTACAAAACTTTAAGACTGTTTTGTATTTCTATACAGTGACATCAAAAATGAAGCCAAAAAAGAGGGGCGAATTATTATCTTTATTAAGAAAAAAATTATTAAACAGAAGCTTGTGAGATATAATACATATATATATATATTAGAACGTGTGTGTGTGTGTGTGTGTGTGTGTGCTACAACAAATAATGAACTATTAACTCAAGTTAGGCTGCACCAATTTGGAAGATCCTGTGAAATTATGCCACCTGAAAACTAATAGTATAACAAAGCAAAATTAACAGCAAAGAAACCTATTCTCTTCATGAAGTTACTTCACTTCATGGAAAACCATTCTCATGTTAAAACATTTCAGCAAAAAAAGAAAATTGGTCCAATTCACTTATGATGTATATTATAATTTCTCTCTAAAATACGACATGGCAGAAATGTACTAAAATCTTCAAAAGTGTCTAGAACAACGGTGATTGGTAATATCTCCAAAAGGTCACCAAATCTTACAAGTACAAATTATTTTCTTATTTTGTCTTCCTAAGATCATGACAAATTAAATCATCAATAGTCCACAAATAAATGTAAGATTTTTTTTAACTATGCTACAGGCTTACATAAGCACTGGAAAAGAAAATAAAGAGAAATGTTAACATTGTCTATGAAAAGAATACAGACCAAATTTAAATTTGCACCATTAAATTGTAGTAAAGTGACCTACTGCAAAAAAATCCAAATTAGACAATTATTTATAAAGTGTAACACTCAGTTTCTGTTTTAACTGTCTTTGAATGTCTAACTTACTCTATCCATTACAGCCTCTGTAGAAATCTAATTTTAGTATATGTCAATACATTGCTAAATGAAGGGACACCAAACTAGCAGCGAACAGGCTTTTGGGGGTCTCATATTTAAATATTTTGGCTTTGGTCAATAGAAATAATAACGTGACAAGGTTTAAATCTACTAAGTCAGATGTCTCCCTCTGATATTCCTGAGCCATTCACAAAGCATGTCAGTATGTAAAAATCAGAGCACCTGGTGTTGATTAGGCACGAACCAAGCAAAGACAATTGGCGAACCTGAGCTGCTTTCCCTGTACACACTTCTATTAAGAAAACTGACAAGAAAATGTGTGAGAGGCAAGTGGCAAAAATAAACCTTAGAAGAACAAATTCCCAAAACAATCTCTGAAAGTCATAGCTGGTTCTTTTACATTTAGAAACTGATATGTAATCAAATGGCTTAGGTGTTAATTTTATGTTATTTTTTTTCTTTTAAATTTAATCCTATAAAGGAGAACAACTTCTAAGAATTAGTTTCATCTGGGATTTAAGGAACTTCAAAAGAAAAAAATGTTCAAGGGCACAAGCAGAAAAGTAAAACAAAATGAAAATTCCCTAAAATGATAAACAATATATCTTAACTATAATCTCAGAGCAGCTTCCACTATTGGCAATGTCACTAGGAATCCAAAGTTGAATTCTAAGAGAAATTTCTATGATCAACTTAGTGGTTCAGCGTTGTCTATTAAATGATGCACTAATCGCTGCAGAGTGCAATAATCTCTCAAAAATAGTTTTTAGGACATTGCAAGTCTAATTTAAGTACTTTAATCAGGAGGAAGAATTAATGATGTGAACTGGACATTAATTCATTCACTCATTCATTCAATCAATACTTATTTTGTTTTTGACAGGTCTTGATATATAGTTCAGGCTGACCTTGAACTCACAATGTAACACAGGCTGGCCTCCAACTCAAAACAATCCTTTTGCCTCAACCTCCTGAGTGCATTACAGGTGTGCACCACCATTTTCTACTGCATCAATCAACACTTATTAACTGGGAAATTTATAACATATTTATATCACTGTGCAAATCTCAGGTTTCACCTCTCTGCTTGGTTTTTTTTTTAGTAGGCGTTACCTAAGAAAAACTAAGGCTCCCTCACTTAGGTTTGATTCTCACTAATTAGAGCTGCAGGTCAGTATCTCCAACCTCCATGTCCTTCCTTCTCACTGGACATGTCAGTTCAAACCATTTTCTAAAACACCTTTGATTCTGTGAGAGATATGATAAAAGTCCTCACAAGGATTTTTTTAAAAATCAAAGTCTGATAATAGCTGTTATTTCTCTATCCTGTAAAATCTATGTTTAAAGCAAGGAAGATAACTTAGAATCATAAAAATCAAAGAACTTTAGAGCTTAAAGAAATACATACCTCTAGATATAAAAATACAGAGGTAGTCATCTAGCCTAAAAGTTCCCAAATAGAGGTCCAAAACTTTCTACCACTCCTTACAGAAGCATTCATCATTAATCAAACTGAGAAAAGTAAGGGAAATGAGGAATTTTGAAAAAGCTTGCATTGTTAAAGTGTGGAATTATCTGTTATTATGAGAATACACTTACAACTCTTGGATGGAATGGGAGTGATCTCAATGGCCATTTTTCAGAGTAAGTTATTTGTCATTATTTGACAAACTGAAAGTTTCCAAATATTTCCTGTTGTGTGAATTCTCTAGATTTTATTTAATCCAAATCTTATTACTTCATAGATGAAGAGATAACTTGCTAAGAAAAAGATACTTCAACAAAGTGACAAAGTGACATGAAAAAGTGCCAGAATGGGACATAGGAAGTCTCTTTTGACTAAAGGGAACACTTTCTGTTTTTCAATCATATGGATGTCCTTTAAAAAATAACAATAATAAAACTCTTTTCCTCATGCACATGGAACAGTTGATGGTTAAGAAGAAAGCATGGATTCCCACATGCTCTAGTTGTTCCAATTGTCTATGTGTAGTTTGTTAAAAATGTCAGCTACTTCGAGAAATGGATTGATACTGTTTTGAGTGGTCTATAAGAAAAAAAAAACTCTCCTCCAAAAATTATCAAGTTACTTCATTAGATATAACAAGTGCTGAATGTATAGTACCATAAACCACAAATAAATATTTTTGTGAAGTAAATTGTACAACAGGTCAATGTCCTGCAATTTACTTAAACAAAGAGTCTTAAACCTATAACTAAAAAAGAAACAACTTAGAGTGTATTATCTATTTCACTAAATAGTTCTTCATTTCAAAGTAATTAAACTTGCCCTTCCAATGGGAAGGTTTCATCACATTGTTTAACATAGATACTTGGATTTACAGTCACTGATTTAAATGTTTGTAAACGGATGAACAGATAAAAAATGTCGTATGTATACAGAATGGAATAACTATGAAATAGTAAGCAGCTATGAAGCAATGTTTAATAAGTATAAAAGCCTGTCATCTATAGCAACATGAATGAACGTAGAGGACATCATGTCAGGTAAAACAAACTAGGGATATAAAGATAAATAACTGCATAGGCTCATTTTTCAGTAGAATCTAAAGAAGTTAATGTCATATAAGTGAAGAGTAAAATAGTGGTTACCAGAGGCTGGGACAGCAAGATAGGGAAAGATTGGTCAACGAGTAGAAAATTACAGTTAGATAAGAGTTATAAAATCTAGAGTTCAAACAAGCCAACTAGCCAGCCTTTCTGGTAAGCTGCACAAGACATGCAGGACCCAGGAAGAGAAAAGTCAGATGGCTCCTCCCGGGAGCCTACCGGCACTCGGACTGAGAATCACCCACTCCCCTCGCCTCCTGTGGGTAGCCAGCTGGTTTGGAGGACCAGCTGAGTCGGTGGCAACTGAGGTACAGGGCATAGCTGAGTGCTTGTATTGTTTGCTTGACTTTGCAGGCCTGGTGCCAGTTGTTTGAGCATCTATAGGGAAAATAAGAGTGTGCAGTATATGGAGGATTTCTTTTTGTCTTAGTTTTGCATTCCAATATTGTTTTTACTGTTCCAATTTTTTTGCTTTGCTTTATTCAATATTCCATTTTGTTTTGGCTTGATTTTACTATATCTGATGGAATGGACAACTACTGTGAAGATAACAATGGTAGCCATTGTTGTTTTCCTATTGTCCTGCTTTGAGTTCTGTACCAATTCCACTGCTTTGTTTTGATTGGATTTATTCTGTTTTGTTTGCTGGGTTTTATTATCTTTAAAATAAAATTTTAAAACATTTAAAAATAAATAAAATCTAGAGTCCAATTGCACAGTAGAGTGATTACAGTTGACAATGTTGTCTTGCATATTTCAGAATAGCTAGAAGCAAAGAATCTAAATGTTCTTATCACAAAGAACTACTTAATGTATGATGTGATGTATACACTACTCAGATTGTACTATCATACAATGTGCGCATGTATTGAAATACTATGCCACATAAATATGCAATGTAGTAAAATACTCCATAAATATATCAGTTAAAAGCAAAATCTTAAATATCTGAAAAACTGAAAATAAGAGATCTACAGAAATAATAAATATATTTTAAATACTTCTGATGAAATGTAGTAAAATACAAAAAAAAAAAAAAAGAAATGCAGTAAAATACTTTGGATAAGAGGACTGTGCTACCTTTTTCCTAGACTTCATTTATTGTGGCTCCTATTCATTACTCCTAAGGCATCAAATTCTGGCTACAACAACAAAATCATTATTGTTTTTCTTTACACAATGCACTTAGGTAAACAGAACTGTTCATTCGACTTAGTGACTTTCAATCCCTAGGTTTTCCCTTTCTGGGATTTGAATAAACATGAAAAAATACATAAATCTCTGAAGATGAAATCTAAATCTCTTTAGTGGGCAAAGCTTTAAGATATGTGAAGAATTGTTCAGAGAAAAATGGTAACTATGTATAAATTAAATGGGAGAGCACATGGTTAAGCTAAGAAAACTGGGTTTAATCTGGAGTTAAGCATTTTTTAATAACAGCATTATGTCTACATGAAAAAATGAAGTTTTCCTCAGGTTAAAAAAACAATGGAACAAATGGCTATAGGCAGTGTCTCATGCCAAAAGCGTTCCACTGAGTTTTATTTTGTTTTACTCTTTTAATCCTTTCTCTGTTTTGTTTCAAACAGTTTGCTCCTTTCTTCTACTCATCCTGAGAGGAATATTTTGGCTCAAAGGCTCCCAATTGGTGATCTACTTCTCAGAAGCACAAGTTGCTGTATATTTAGCATTATCATCAACACATTTCCTAAAAAGTCAAACTAAGGGTCTAAAATGATGTTTGTGACAAAAAAAAAATGTAAGAAAATAATACCATTGCTATGGTTTAATGTGGTCCCAGAAGGTTCATGTGTTAAAATTCAAATGTTAATGCTATTTAGAGATAGACCCTTTAGGTCAATGATCTAGTGCCCGAACTGCAACCCAAACCCCCTTGTGTAATACAAGGTGCTAACACTGCAATTAATACTGAATACTGAGGGTTTAATTTAGAGAAAAAAAAAAAACTCATACGTTAACATCTTTTGTCTTAAAAACAAATAATACACGTGCCATGGGTTCGCCACCATTGCTTTAGGAAGTTAATAAGGGTTAGAAGAGGTGATGAGGAAAGACTCCATCATGAGATAATTGGTTTTAGAAAAGAAGAGATATGAGCTCAGTCACCCTCATTTTCTTATCGTGATACCTTCCACCTTGACATGGCAAGAAGCACCTCCCCGGATGCCAGCACACTGATAATGGACTTTCCAGTCTCCACACTTGTACTAAATTTCCTTTCTTCATAAAAAACTCAGTCTCAAGTATTCTGTTGTAACAACACAAAGCAGACTCAGACATCCATTAAGGAACTTTATAAAATAATACTACAGATGGTATAAGAGGGTTCCTTCTGATACAAAAATATACAGACGGAAATGAATGTCTAACTAAAGAACCAAAGGGAAATAAATACTCTATACTCTTTTAAGAGAAAGTTCCCCTCAATATAAATTTCTTGTTTATGCAGCAAAAACCCATCCCTCTCTGATTTCTCCACAGATCCAGCCCACCTTTAACCATGCCACAAACAAGATACTGTTCTCTTATATCCACTGCCATCGGAAACTGGCCTAACACCTGAACCCTTCTACGATATATCCTCCAGACCACACTAAGGAATAGGAATATTCAGCTCATGTCTGACTTTTCATCTGCTGTCTCCGCATTTATAATTCCTTTTTATACTCTATGATGTTTTTGCCTTAATATGAAAAACTCACCTCTCCTTTGCTGTAAGTCCCCTCTATCACCAGCATACCCACCTCTAGGAAACCATCCTACATTCATGGATGCAGTACACAGAGACCAAGGACTATGGCATAGGCAGAAACAGATTCTCCTTCTTGCTTGACATGTTTATCTGGGATTTTATCATTTAATCCCTTCAGACTTCAGATGCCTCTGAAGTTCTTGGCCATTGTAAACTGATACTCATAAATACTGTACAAAGTATCTATTAAATACTAACATTAACAATTTTAATTACTCCAGTTTCACTGTTCAATTTGTAAAGGTCTTTTGTGCTCCCAAGTGGCAAAAGTTAGTCAAGGGACAAGGTAACCAGGAGAGTTATTGTTAGGATTAAAATGCACAGGCAATACTGGACCCCCTAGAATCAGAGAAGGCAAGAGGTATAGCAGGTTTTGGTCTTCAAAATCATAAAACTATATGTCAAAGCTGATCCTTGGGGTCTGCAATAAATATACTTTCATTAATGTGACTAAAGCAGTCACTCTGTATCTCCTTCTCTGTCTGTCTTCTCTGTCAGCCAGACAGATCCCTGTCCAAAACCCCTATAGCTTCATCTTGCAAGAGACTAATTGTAACCAACCCAACCCCTCTGACTAATCTTCAGTTTCAGTTTTCTGCCTCATTCCATAACAATTTCCTTATCCACATTTGCACCATCACACTACTTGTCAGAAGTAGCCTATGGAGTGGCTTCTTCTGACAGGCTCCTTCATATAATCCAATCAATTGTGAAACTGCAGTGAAAGAGCAAGGTCTGCACTTTCAGAATCACTGAAAACAAATGTGTGCAAAAGAGCAGCCGCTTCAGAAGCATGACTGCCTCTGGAGCTGTGGGAAAGACAAACCCTGAGGACAACAGCAAGTAGACTTGTGCTTGTCTTAGAATTTATGCAACCTTCATCACCAAGGGTTCCAAGCTTTTCCTGTTATAACACTTTCTGGGGGACAGCACTGGGTGGAAAGCAGGTTTCTGTATAGTTAATATTAAAATTCAGCTCCCCAGAAGGTGATTCTACCAGGACACTTTTCACCATCCACACCCAGGATGAAAACCACTGCTTAATAGAATCTAATTTACCGCTTAATTTTGCATCATTTCATGTTGTTTACTGTTTCAATTTTAGTGTATGCTCTAAAACTCATTGTAAACTTCTCAATTTCAGGCACTGTGCTTTATATAGACACATTTTTGTAACCTTTTTCATTCCTTTTCTCCAAGATCACAGGGAATAACAAGTACTGAATTAATACTTTCATATATATTGAAAGATCATGAAAGTGGGTTAGCCAAGATCACATAGCTAATCAGTAACAAGGCTAGGACAAGAATCTACATGGGCTGAATGCTAAAGTGAAACCCTTATATCCACTACTGACTAATACACAAAAGTAGATAAATCAAGTCTAAATATTTATCTACAATTGATCATATTGTTATCACTGAATTTGTCAGGTATGACTTTCAACACATGAGTAGTATCTGCAAATCTATCTGTATCTGTATCTGTATCTATATCTATATATCTAAATCTATATATTAAATACATAGTCGATTGTCATAATGTTTTCACAGTCGATTTGCATCCTTCACGGTAGTTAGGTTCTATAATGTACTTCACACACTAAATCATTAAGTACTGAACCATTTTCCCTAGGGAAAATACAGGGATACATTCTTGTCAGCCTCTGGATACATTTTTGTCTCAATATGTAACCTTATTTTATTTCTGATTCTGAAAAAGACAGCTTATTTAAGACATATTGCTCATCCATTAGCATTGAGCTGTCAACAACAGTACAACTATTGCCTGAACAAAGTTTATCTACACATATATTTTTCTCTGTGAAACATATGGTACCCTTCTTTCAGTAGGAAATACACTTGAGCATCATTTTAAATATGAAATCACCAATAGAAAGCTTTCCAAATAAGAAAAAAGTGGCACTGAACACACAACAAAACGATACCAATTTACATCATGTGAGCTAAACCAAGTAGGAAAAGTGTCCTCTTGTTGCACCTCAGCTCCGAAGACACACATCAAATTTTTCATGATTCTACACATGTCCATGAATGACCATGAAACAGACACAAGTATTGTTTTGGGGATTGCCAACAAGTTTTAGCAAAGACAATTTGCAAATAAAGAGTCTGTAAATAATGATCCACTGTATTAATATATAGTCTGGATTAATAAACTGTGGCTATTTTTCCTTATTTTATGATTTTTCTCTCCATAAAAATTACCATGATAAAATAAGGGATCAATAGCTCCTTTGATCATGGTATAACATAGACCCCAAACTACTGGGTTTTGATTTTTGGTTTTTTATATCATTATGTTACCCACAAATAGACAGTCAGTGTTAACACTAAGCAAAATTGCATATTATTTACAAATGATTATTTATAAATATTGGTACTTGTACTTTACAGCTACATTAACCTTGTGGTTTAATGCAAACTTCTACAATGCATTCATAATAAAAAAATGACTTTTACAGACAAAACTGCACGTATTGAGAATACAACGTACAGGTTTAATGAATATTCATTTTTTAAAAAGGCTATAACGCTTGGTAAAACAGATACACAACTTCAGTAACATAGCAGGATACAAAATCAACACACAAAAATCAATAGTGTTCTTATACATTAATAATGAACCCAAACCCACTGAGAAATGAATTAGGAAAAAATACCAATCATGATAACATCAAGAAAAATTAAATACTTAGGAATCAGACTAACTAAGGAAGTGAAAAAACTTCACAATGACAACTATAGCACTCTGTAAAAGGAAACTAAAGAGGACATCAGAAAATGGAAAGATATCCCCTGTTCTTCGATAGACAGATCCAACATAATAAAAATGGCCACACTTCCAAAATGGATATACAGATTTAATACAATCCCAATTAAAATACCAAGAGCATTCTTCACAGAACTTCAGAAAACCATCCTAAAATTCACAGAAAAGAACCAGAATAACAAGAATCAAAGGAGATCCAGAATAGCAAAAGCAATCCTGGGTAACGATAACAAAGTGGAAAGCATCACAATCACATAACTGAAATTATATTACAAAACTACTTTAACAAAAGCAGCATTGTACTGACACAAAAACAGACATTAGGATCAACAGAACAGAACAGAGGATGCAGAAACAATCCTGAGCACACTTAAGTATTTAACAAAGAGACCAAAAACATACACTGGAGGAAAGAGAGCATCTTTAATAAATGGTTTTGGGAAAACGGGCTACCCACATGTAGAAGATTAAATCTAGACCCTTATCTCTAACCACATAATAACCTAAAATAAAAATGGAAGAACTAAATGTTAAAACAGAAACAACCCACTGGAAGATGAAATAAGTAAAGCTCTTGAAGTCATAAGTGTGTGCAAGCACTTTTTCAGCAGGACCCTGGTTGCACAGGAAATAGTCCAAAGAATCAAGAAATGGGATCATATGAAATGAAAAAGCTATTGCACAACAAAAGAAACAAACAATAAAATGAAAAGAAAAACCCTTTCAGCATGGGAAAAATTTTCCCTGCTATTCCACAGAGGACTAATAACAAAAATATATGAAGAACCAAAAAGCATGCAAAATCCTCAAAAAATTGATACTAGAAATTCTATTTGACTCAGCCTATTCCCCTTCTAGGTATCTTCCTGAAAAAGTTAAAGACATCATATGACAGTGATACACGTATCCCCATGTTTATAGCAATATAATCCATAATAGCTAAATCTTAGAAGTGATCCATATGGCCATCAAAGAGGAATGGATGGTACCAAGTGCAGGATGCTGGGGGGAGAACCAGTCTCCAGTCTTTTCCCATGAGTCAGCATCATTCGCAGACTGTGGGGGAGAACAAGAAGCCAACAAGAAGCCAAAAACTCCCTGTGAGTTGGCATCATGCTTGGGCCACTTGGGGGAGAACCAGATGCCAGCCTCTTC
>RJWT010039184.1:0-12714 GCA_004365215.1 Cuniculus paca | reverse complement strand
GTGCTGTTGACATGCCCCACATCCTGTGCAGTCATAGCAGAGACACCCTGCCATCACCAGCACAGTCAGGCCCCAGCAGCCCCTTGCCTGAGTGGTTGGGCCAGGGACATGGAAGCCCAGGAGAATGCTGGTAGGTCTTAAGGACCAAATAGTAAGTACTGGCCTGAGTGGAAGGGAAACTCATTCTGGGCGGTGGAGCTGGCCAACCTTATCAGGTTCTCATGACACTGGGACACAGGTTACCACTCACAGTGGGCAGCATGTCCTCAGTAGCACCTGTCACCATGCTCAGCAGCACCTTCTGGGAGAACACAGCCCAGGACCCCCAGGCAGGCAGGCGCCCACACCTATTCCTGCTTTAAAACAGCCCTCTGGGCTCCATTCTGAAACAGTTCTGTGGCTCCGGCACACAAGCCCAGTACAGGATGATGTATACGGTTTCATGAACACATCCTCTTACATAACTGGGGGAAAGGGACTCGGCGTCTGGAAGCAGACTGGTTGCTCTTACATAAGACTGTCTGCCAGGCACAGCTTCCGAAGGATCCAGGAACAGGAGGGACAGTGGAGCTCAGAGTTGCTGCCACAGGCCAGGGTTTAGAAAGGTTTCTGATCTCGATGTGGGTATATAACGTAAGTGAAATTTTATTGATTTCTTATAAATTTTTCGACTTACAAGGAAGCCATAATGGCCCAATCTGGGCCAGGGCTCTCTAGTGGATTTACTTGGTTACTTCGTGCCCATCTTTCTGATGATGCTCTGGGAAGGGCGCTACCCAAGGTCAGATGGCAAGTTGGGGAGGGGCCTAGCACTGTGTGCTGCATCATGCCATCCATGGGCTCTGGGTGTGGGCATCAGGTCCTCCAGCCTAGCATGGTACATGGGCCTGAGTCCTCATCTGGGTAATGCTTATTACCCAGAGTTGGTCTTCCCGGGGGGCCTGTGGGATGCCTCCCCTCTGTGAGGGGTTGGGCATTCCCTCCAACCTACATCCAGTTGCACCTAGCTAAGGAACCTGCAGGGACCCTGCAAAACTTGACCCTCCCTTTCCTTCCCCACTTTCTTGAGCTGTCAAAACCACAGTTATGGGTTTTCTTTCCTAGAAAACAAACTGAGGCACAGGGCAGGCTTGGTTGAGGACATGTTGGCCAAAGGGTACCAGTGAGGGCTTGGGAGCCTCTGACATTGGTCCTAGCTTGCTTGCTTTGCAGAAATGACCAGGGCTTGCATTGGTAGCCCCTGGGTGGCATGCATCTGTGACACTGAGGGCAGCCCCATCACTACTCCTTTTAAAGGCTGGCTCACACCCTGGGATGACTTGTAGCCTCTGTGCAGAAGCTGTGCTGTGGTGTCCCTCAGTGAGCTTACTAGGAGACACAGGTGCCCTGCACCATCTTCACTGCCCCTCCCCCAACCTGGTGGGGATTCACTGAGCTAAATATTTGTCCTGGCACATGGCTGGGCACCCACTGTTCTCTGCCAAGCACAGGCCCACTGCTGGCTGCAGAGGTGGAAGCCTGCTATAGGCCTGTCCCGCTCACTTCCTGCCATAGACCCTTCCTTCCCCGCTGCCAACCCTCTGCGGCTGCAGTGGTAAGACGGCAGGAATAGGGATAGTGGTCCAGGCTAAGAAGGTACTTACTCTGACTCATAATGAAGCTAGCTATAGGCCTAGTGGTGTAGATGATGAAGGCGGAAGGCAGTGCTGTTTCCTTTGCTGCCCACCATGCCCCAATAAGCCCTCCAGCCTCAGCATCAGCCCATGGCTCTCTGGGGCACTGGCAGAAGCTATCCTATTGGGCTGCTCTCTTCTTGCCTGTCGTCTAACCCATGTGCACAAGATCAGACAGGCAGACTCCAGCTAAGTCTATGAGGATGGTGCTGCTGCATGGAAACTAAGAGGAAAGGGCAGAGCAGGTCAGGGGCTGGCGGCAGGAAGCAGGAAGCCCCAGTGGGGGGACAAAGGAGCTGAACACACAATGACCAGGGGTGATGGCCAGAGTGCTGCACTGGCCTGAGATAGAGAAGCATCTCAGGATGGCTTGGTACTGGGATGACACAGCAGGGCAGCCCCAAAAGGGTCAATTGAGTGATTCTTCAGTTGCATGGAAGTCTAGTTCTGGCACCTCCTATGCCTCTAGGATGCCTAGATTTCTACATTGCTTCCTTTGTCTCACCTGCCCTGTGTCCTGGCACAATCAGCCACAGTTCTCAGTTGTTATAGGAGCTGCCCCCCACAATTCCACAATGTCTCCATAAGTCATATGGGTGATGTGGCTTCCTGCTGTTGACCCCTTGTCAACTGTGACATGGCAGATACTCTGTCCCTCTTGACAGCCCTTTTGGATTTCACAAGGGTCCTTCCTCTCTCATCATAGTGAACAGGCTGAATGACTTCCTCTCCATGCTTGGGTAACTTGGTCCTTAAATGTGGGTGTTGCCAATGTCAATGTGCTGTTCCTCCTGTTCTGTGTCCTCCCTGTGTGCCCAGAAACAGCTGCTCACTGATACCCCCAAATGCCATTTAATTCACCTCTCTTGGTGGATCTAGATCCCTGCAGATTCCACTGCAAGACCCATGGCACGTCTGGATTGAACCTAACACCGCTGGCACAGCTCCTGAATTCCGAGCTCCACCACAGCCTCCTGGGCACCCTGTTACACTCCCAAGCCTGTCTGCCCATTCTCTGGCCTATCACTACAGGGGCCGGGGGCTCTCAGGCAGCTTCATCTCATGGGCCCCCTACTGTCACTTGCCTGCCTTTTCTGGAGCCCTGAAAACACTGAAAGCCACCAGGGGTGGCTTTCATGAGGGAGCTTATTTGTAGCCCGAGTAACTTCCAAATTCTCCAGTTCTGTCGTCCCCAGCCAGCCACTGGTACCTGGCGCACGGCAGGTCCTCAAGAAACACTTAACTGAAAGTGAAGCAAAGTCAAAGACACCTCTCTGCCTGAAGCAGTCCAGGAGCTGAAAAACAACTGACTGCACGCTGAAAACCTGGCCCTGTGCCTGCTGTGCCACCAGCAGCTCTGGCTGGCGTGGGGGCACCTGCGCCGCTCCCTTCTCTGTAACGTGCAGGATGCGGGCCTGCATGGTGGCTGTTTATTGGAGGTCCCACAGCAGCCTCTCAGTAGGAACAGGGCTGCAGCCTGGCTCGAAGGCTGGCTTGGGCCTCCATCTCTCCACAACCGGCTTTACCATCGGTGAAATGAATAATGCCAGCAGCTCTGTCACAAGGTCCTTTTGAGACTCTGAGAGGAGGCAAAGGCCATGGTTGAGCTGTGGACACACAGTGAGGGCCAGTCAGAGACAACATGGTATTCAGCATTAATTCTGAACTGCAAGAAACGCCCCCTCACACTCTGCATGGCCATAGATCAAGAAGCACTGCTGCCCAAGGGTGCAACAATTTTCCCAGCCTCGCCCTCCCTTCCTTGAGAAATATGTTCCTGTGGAAATGAAATGATGATCAGAACAATGGATTCCATTTCTGGAATAGCAATCTCTTCTCCCAGGTAATTTCCTGGGAGACTCATAGACTCCGTGTTATTTTTATTTAAACCAATGAGACTGTGTTGGCAGGTAAAAGGGCACATTCTATGTCTTAATAAGGACCAAAACAAGAATGGAAATGTAATTGTAAATGCAGAAGAAAAGTAAAAATTTAAGATAGACAAAGGCCTAAAGAACTGCTTTTCATTTTCAGTCTGAAATGTATCTCACCTCCCCACTGATCCCCTGCATAGCAGGCCCCTCTCTGCTAACAGAATTAAGAGGCAATCAGGAGATAATCAAAAGTGGCTCCAAGTATGGGCAATAAATAGCTCCCATATGCTCAATAAACCCCCAGACTGCAAACGGGTGCTCAGCAGCGTCGAGGGAGATATCTACTCTTTGTTGAGACAGAAGCAAAGTCAATTATTGCAATTAAACTCCATAAAGATGCCTTGAATTTAATCAAATGAAAAGTTTCAATTTCAGGAGTTAGAAATAAGTGTGTAAGTTAGGCGGAGGTGGGGATAAGAAGTGGGCAGAGTGTGTCCAGGCAGCTGGCTGCCAAGAGCAACTCTCAACTCGCATAAGCTCATGACAGTCACGCCCCGGGCCTGGCACCTTTGGAGCCGTGTGGCAAGGCAGCAAATATTTACGTACTTGTAGCTCAGAGCTCAAGGGCCTGCCTGTCATTGAAACCATAAGGTAAAAAGAACTGTAAGCCATGAGTAAGGTCCCAGCAGCTTTCTGAGTCCTAGACTGCACTGCATTTCCCACACATCTGATCCTGTGTGGCAGGACTGCTACTGAAGGGCTAGGGCCCCCACGGGTCTCGCCTATGGGTGGGGTGAACCTGCCACACATTTCTGACACAGAAAAGCAGCTCCAAACAGTTTTGCTTTCTTTTGTGTAAAAGCTTGGTGGCACTGCTGAAATGAGACAAAGTACAGGAGCAGGTCTTGGTCGCTAGGATGGCATGCAGCAGCTCTGCGGGGCTAGGACCGAGATGAAAGCAGAGAAGGAAGAATCTCACTCAAAGTACTAAGGAGGAGAAAGGCTGAATAACAAAGCTGAGCCTTATGACAGAAGCACACACCACCCTCCTCAGCTCCCCAGCTTGCGGCAAATGGAGGGTGCTTGGCCAGCTGGGACCTTCTCAGGCTGAATTAGATGACCTCCCTGTTCCCATCAAATTCTAAAATCATGTGACAATCCTTTTCACAGCAGAACTATTGTTCTTTCTGATGAGCATAAAATTGGTAGATTAAAACTGGCCACATTTTCTTGAATAAAACTCAATCAAACTTGCAGTCTTAATTTGGGATTCTCAGCTATGGACAAGTGGGAAAGCAAGTCCTATAAAAACCTGAGACCACAGCGGTGGGCGCTCTGAGTTTGACACCCAGGAGGAGCAGAAGTTACGAGAGGAGCAAACCAGAGATGTCTGCATCAGCACCTCCCACAAAAGAGGGCAGGGAGATAGAGCTGGGGTATTCAGGAACAGGCTGGGGGAGGCTGGGAGAGCTGTGCCCAGTGGATCTGCACAGGGCCCCTCCCCCCACCTCACGGGGCAGGGACTTTCTAAGCTGCTGGCTGCTCCAATGAGTCACCAGCCTGGGTTTTCAGGAAACAGGCCTAGGATGGCAAGTGCCCAAGTAGTGGGCAGCAGAAAGCCTCCTGAGTCAGTGCTGTCTCCATCTGCACTGATCAATCAGAGTGGGAAGCACAGGCTATTACTGCAGAGAAATGTAAGGTTTCAGGACCCTTGAAATTGTGAGTGAAGGAGAACGACTCCCCAATGACTTCGCATCAAAAATTAAACAGGAACCGGGCTGTGTGTATTTCATCACTTGCTCCCCCGCCTGAAGCAAAGTGTAAATGTACATTACTTTATGCTTTAACCTCAATTTTTGTTAGGCTTTGTTCCCTTTCCCCCTGCTAAAAATTCAGCTTCTCCATCACCACCCAAGGATATAATAACTAGATTTTAAATTATTTACTCCAAATGCTCTTTTCTGCCTACCTTTCCTGTGTGCTCTCTGGGGATATGCATACTGGGGTCTATTTATGAGGGAGAAGGGACTCCCGACAGAGTTTAAAGAGTTTTATCATCCAGAGTGACACACAGCCCTGCCAAAAGACCAGTGGTCATTCTTCAGCGGTGAGGGGCTCACCCCGAGGCAGAGCAGCAGGCTGGCTTCCACAATGGTTGGTCCCTTGGTGCCAGCCTGGTTCTGTCCCTGGGCCTGAAGTTCTCCCCTCCAAACCTCCAAGAATATTGCTGGCACCCTCTCCCTCCTTTAAACAGCAGGAATTGGCCGTGGCATGGCACGCTGGATGGAGTGACATTCCCAGCCTCCTCAGGTGATGTAAGATGTTACCAAAGGTCAGGGTGGCTATGAGTCTGCTCCACAGACCCTGTGCAGCTCTTGGCTGCTCTAGGTGGACTTGCTGCTCCCTGCAATGTGGTTCAGGAGGTTGAGGGGGCAGCCACCACATGTGGGGGGGCTCTGTAGGATGGCACAGCTGGGTCTCTGACATCAAGGAACTGTCTAGCTTGTGCTGGCAGTGTTCAGAGAAAATGGGAAGAAGGGCTGTTTGTAAAGCTGCCGGATTCTGGGTTACAACTAACTTGTTTCACAGATACCTAACTCCTTCCAGAGAAGGAGGCAAACACTCAACAGAGCATTTCCACTGACCAAGTGGCATCCGAAGAGGTTGAGTGCATGCTGGGGAAGTCTATCGGACTCAAGAGGTTATATGGGGGGCCAGTGTCTTTCTCTGCTTAGGAGATGAATGCTGTGAATAATTTTATAAAGAATAATGGTCACTGCCATGTCTGAGTGCTGGTTCCTCTCTAGATATACAGCAGGGTACCATGGATGACTGCAGAAGCTTCTTGTTCTAGCCAGTATGGGCACAGGAGAGTGTGGGAAAGGCTGTTCTCCTGTGGAGGGTTCCTACACCCAGGGAACTCACAGGTTCGCCTCCAGGTCAATTGGGGGGATCTCCCTATTCTGTTGTGTTGAGCCATCATAAGCCCCCACAATTGCTCATGGATAAGAAGACTTGGGGTCTTCCATTCCAGAATGTTCTCTTTTGGCACTAGATCTTTAGATCCCCTGGTGGTAAGGACCATGGGAAATCTTAAATCAGAACTATACCAGCAAAGGAAAGCTCCTAGCAGAGAGCACAAGGGACTCTGTAACATTGAATCCACTGACAGCCATGTACCTTGTGTAGTGGGGGTTTTCCAGTGATGGCTACAGAGAGATCATGTCCACAAACATGGGACCTGGGGATGAAGCAGTGAAGTGCACATGAACCCCAGTCCCAGCAAGAAAGCGGAAGTGATAGGAACAAGACCCTCTGTGCCCATCTCCTATCTCTGTACACACCCACGTCTCCCAGAGGGCTGGGACACATGTTGGATGAATACTGTCTCTATGGATGCTCCTGCAGGAAGCAAAGGGCCTTTCTAAAATGGGGTTTATGGCATGGGGAGTCTCTGAAGTCCCTGGAAGATGGTGTGAGAAAGGGAGGAAGAGACATGACAAGAAAAGTCATGGATGGCAAAGGACTTGCCTAATGCAGTCCACCAAGGAAGCCAGTGGCAGATACAGAGCCAACCAAAGCAAGGGGACTAGCATTTAGGTAACTATTGACAGAGAACTCAGAACAGTGCTGAAACTCAGTGAGGACTCTTAACTCAGGGGAGAGTAAACGGACCATGAAACTAGTTCCCCTGAGTTTCTGTAGCAGTGAAGTTATACAAGATGAGAAATTCATTATTTTTCCACGTGTACTGGTGACAGTGAGAAAGGAGGAGCTGGATGGGGCAGCAGCGTGGAGTGAGGCCAGTGTGGTGGCTCTGGTCTCAGGTTAGATTTTCCAGGCCCCAAAGCTGCCCTGACCCCAGGAGACTAAGAGGAGGCCACTGAGACCCAGAAGAGAGGGCCTCAGTGTCTGTCTTGGCCCCATTCTGCTCTTCTATCAGCCAACATTTCCAGCTTTTCACTGACACATTTCTCTTTGAACTACAAGGCCTGATTGGTATATTCAATTAGTGATGAAAGCAGCTTCAGGGTATAATTTTCAGCATTTAATAGGATTGACTAATGTTTACTCCAGATTTATGCTGGCCTTGTCCTTAAAGAAAAATCCTCCCCAGAGAGAATGTGTGTCAAAGGCATGTGTCTCCTTGAAATCACATCGCCCAGGATTTCTGTCAAGAGAACCCTTCAGTGTTACTTCTCTGGTGCTTCCCAGCACATAGACCAGAAGCTTTACAGGGAAAGCTCCCCCAGTGGAGGCAACTTTCAGACTCTTACAGTGAGATACGATGGGCTCAGGAAGAAGGGAGCCCCGGCAAATCTGCGGGCAAGACTGGCAAGAGCCGCTGCAGACTCCGTCCTCCCACAGCATACACCTGCCGAGTGTGTCCGGTGGAGGGGGGACAATGAAACAGCTACCAAGTGTGCTGGGTGGTTGCTGTGCCAGGGACATGGGCACTGAGGAGCTCAGGCTGAAGCTTTTGGCCTGACTCACCACAGGCAGTCAGTAGGCTGCATCTAGTCCACAAATGTGTTTGGTTTGGCTTTCATAATGTTTTAAAAAATACTGTATTAGGTATGAACATCTGAAAATCAGATAATTCTAAACAAAAATGAGTTTTTAGCTACTCCTTAGAAATTGGATAACTAGGACTTCGGGGGCTAAAGTTACGTGTGAAGCCATGGGCTGGGCTTCCCAGACAGCACAGGCTGCTCTGCCCTCACCAGGCCCATGCCCTTCTGGCAGCTCTGGCTACTTGCTCAGCTCTGTTAGGAAGGCCCAGCATATGCCTGTGTCTTGGAGCCCCATGCCTTCCCCAGGCCTGCCAAGCTGGTGAGTCTGCCCCTCCTACCCTTTTCCTCTCTTCTAAGTCCTAGGGCAGACCCGCAGCCAGTGTGCCCACGTACACTTGTCCCACACATGGACATGCGGGTTCGCCACAGGGCTGAATGGCAGATGGAGAGATGCATTGCTGCCTGCAAGCTGCTTGTGCTGAAGATCCTTAGTCATTCCTGGAGAGTTCACCACATGCTCATGGGGTCAGGCTGTTCTGCATCGCCGCATGCATCTTGAAAAGCCATCCTTTTATGTGCCACCCCTCTAAAGGGTGTGTGTGTGTGTGGGGGGAGCTCTTCCAACAAGTGGCTGCTGTGCGGACACAAGACCCTTACATGGTACAAACACTGGCCTGTCCTACCCAAAGTCTGTGCTGGCTAGTGACATGCATGGCCCTTTGTGTCAGGGCTTGACTTGGACCTGGATGAGGTGGCAACACTGCCAGGTCCTGTTTCTCTTAACAGCTGTATGAACACTAACTTGCTACTCATGACCCTTTCTTCTGGTGGCGACTCCCATTCAGGTAGAACACAGCACAGACTCTGGGGTAGGCGAGTGGGCATCTGAACTGTGCTCTCAGCCAAAAGGTCACTGTGTGGCTTTGGACAAGACACATTCTTCTGTCCTGACCTTCCATTCTTCATGTGCAAAGTGAAAAATATGATGTCTGTGCAGGGAAGTGTGGCAGGGTCAGTGAGACCATGTGTCTAGATATCAGGGAGAAGGCCTGGTACCCAGCAGATGCTCAATAAATGCAGCCATTCATCTCACTGAAGCCAGTCCCCAAACCTGTATCTTCGGTTCCTTCTAACCCAGATGCAGCCTCAAACTGTCTGCTGGCTTTTCCTCAAGTTCGGCAGCTCCCTTATACACTCCCACCTACCTGCCCGGCAGGCTACTGGCAGTACCACTCAGCTTTCCAGCTGTCCTCACTTCCAGCCTTTTCTAGACCCCAGATATAATCAGTCCCCAAGCTCTGCCAATGATAAGAGGAAATAGCTCCAAAATCTGGCCTCTTATAGCTGCAGCCTAGGTGCACAACTCTCATCTTCATTTAGTCCCCAACCACTGATTCCTGTGGGCTAGCCCTGCTGGTCCACTCGCCAGTCCCTCCCTGAACCCTCCAGGGCTGGGCTCCAGGGTGAAACCCGCCTTCCCTCACTGCTCCCAGTTGCAGATGCTCCAGCCTTACCTCTCCTCCCCCAGACACCCCTGAGCCTCTGTTCTTATATTCCTAGCTCACAGAGATCTCTCCGCACTCTACTTCCTGGTTTTCATGTTCTGGAGAGTCATCCCTGACTTTGAAGTCACAGATGCACTTCCTCCAAACCTTACTCCTGCTAATCCATCACTGTACACTGTGTAGAAATCCCTGCTGCAGGTTCCACACTTGTTGAGAGCAAAGACCACAGTGTGGGTTCTTTGTTTGCCACCTAAACCAGCACAGAGCAGCACCTGCTCATCAGGCCCTTTGATGCACAGGTCCACTGTACCTTAGCCTGGGGCTGGGAAAACCCATGTGGATAGAAAGCTGAGTTCTAATGGGTACTCAGGGATCAGCAACACACAGGCAGTGGGAGGATGGTGAAGGAGGGCCCTGGTTTGCTCATTACCATGCCAAGCTCGGGGCAAGCTCATGGAGACCTCAGACTGTGCCCTAGTTTGCTCTTGGATAAAGCCTGTGTGCTGAAGTTCTCCTCCTAGTATAATTCTATTTGACAATGTCCAGCTGCACAGTTTTCTGGCTCAGGACAGACTCTGCAGAAGAGCTGGGGCTATGAGGCAGAGTTATAAACTTTCCCAAGCTCCAACACCAAACTGAGCAGCAGCTCTGAGAACCGGACCAGCAAGCCCATAGGCTCAGGGCACAGTGGCCAACTTCTGGTCACACAGGCCAGACCAGAGAGCAGTCCTGTCTGTAGAGGCCAGCGGCTTTAGGAGCACCTCTCAAGAGTCCAAGGTCCATGAGGCAGAGCTTGTCCTGAACCAGACACTCAAACACAGGGTCAGTGACTGTGACACTGTTCTAATATCAGGCTTCTCAGCTCCTCTGCAAGCCCGACCAGCTCAAGGTCTTATGTGTGCATGGGGGCCTTGTGCACCACTTGTTAAATTAGGCTATCCTGTGATTGGGCATCTCAGTAACAATCCCACTGGCTGTGTGGTATTTTATATGAATTTTTTTTTTTTTTTTGCGGCACTGGGGATAGAACTCACGACCTCGTGCCTGCCAAGCAGGTGCTTATGCCACTGAGCTAAATCCCTGGCCCTTGTCTTTTTGAGACAGGGTCTTGCTATGCCATTCAGACTGGCCTTGAGCTCACTTTGTAGCCCAGGCAGGTCTCGAACTTGCAATGATCCTCCTGCCTCAGCCTCCGAGTGCTGGGATTACAGGCGTGTGCCACCAGGCCCGGCTCTGAATTATTTTTCAACTTCAAAATTTAATGAGCTCTTTACACTTTATTTAAAAATATCAAATGATAGCCAGGTGTGGTGGTACATGCTGATAATCCCAGCACTTGGGAGGCTGAGGCAGGAGGACTGCTGTGAGTTTAAGGCTAGCCTGGACTACACAATACATCCTCATCTTAGAAAAAGAAAAAAATACCCAATGAGATCAAGTCCAATTCCCAAAACTTTGGGAATTCTATTAGTTATATTTTTCTCATGTAAGGAAATACTCAATTATTTCTTCTGTTTCCAGTTTTGTATTTATGACAAATAATGTCTTAATTATAATGATTCACTTTTTAAAAATAGCTTCTAAGTGTCCAAAGACTTAGGGAATCTACAGGTAGGATTTAATTACAGAAGGGGTCTTTGCCAGTTTTTACCACAGAGCACTATCGCCCCAGTCTCAACACCTGCCAAGATTCTCTTTGGCCTTTTCTACAGAATGCAGACTCCAACATGGCGGTTACACTGCTAACATAATTTAATATTCAGTTTTTGTCATTTAGCATGCATCTTTATAGTAATGGATAGAGTTTTAAAGTTTCTTACATTCTTCTGAAGTGTACAGACTTTAATTTACATCCCTATTCCTTTAGGTCCTGGGGTTATTCCCAATTTTCCCCTCTTGTAACAAGTGTTCTGACAAATGGTTGCATTTTCCAGTCTTTCAGAATGCCACATCAGTCATGTTCTTTGGCTTTTCTTTAGACCTGGTGATTGTGCTCCTGCTGGTTGCAGCCAGCTGCAGGGCAAAGTGGACAGGGTGGGGAGGGGCAGGGGCCACAAGGTGCTGCAGAGTGAAGTGGCAGAGGCTGAGGTCTGGCACCATGGCCTAAGAATGAGCTGCTTATGGCATCAGCCAGAAGCAAAGCACCTGTGGCCAGCAAGGTCACAGTCAAGGGCAGTTATCCCAAGTCAGCATAAATGGGTGGAAAATGCTAAGATAATCAAGTTCCAGAACAAGTGTTGTGACTTCCTGGTTACTTCCATGTCCAGCTGGAGGGAAGAACTCAGGTCTCTGTCCTATATGGGAGCTGACTGAAATGGGCACAAGAAATGTGTTGGCATAGGAGTCTGGGGGGAGGTACATTGGCCCTCCTGGAGATTCCAGGCCACCATGCCAGATGGCAATGTGGCTCCCCCTAGTTTCTCATGCCCAGAAAGATCTCTTATATGTGCCGGTGATGCTATGGTCTGCACGACAGCCCCTGGAGCAGGAGGTGGCCAGCAGCCCACCTGGCTTGCTCCCTGGCTCAGAGTTGCCCCTGCCCAGGTGAGCCCTCATCCAAGACACGTGTCCAAACATCTAACACCTCCTGAAGATGGGTGTGCACATGCACCACTGAGTCAGCTATGCCATGCAGCCTGAGCCTTAATTCTCAACTGTGAAACAGGCATCCTACCAATGCCTTCATCACTGCACTGCCACAGGGAGTGGCTCCACCCACAAAGGCTTTAGCACATGCCGACAGACAGCAGGCACCTAGCAAATATACCACTGGAGTCACTGGCAATGACTCGCCTGCCCTGTGGCAGGTCATTTCCTAATCCCTGCTGTTTCCTTCTTGTCTCCGCACACAGTGGTCACCGGCAGCCTCTCCAACTGTGTGCCTTCAGCACAGTTCCCAAATGCTCCAACCTTGCAAGTCACTCCTTAGCTGAAGAGATGACTTTGTCTCCTGTTGCAGCCCCAACACTTGGTGTGGCCAAGGCCTACAACTTCTGCTGACAGTAGCATGCAGTAAAGGTGGCCAGCTGCTTGAGATTCCGTGGATGTGATTATGTGTGGCATGATGGCAGACTGTGCCCCCACAAGGCTGGAACCTTCCCCTTCCTTGTTGCTGGTGCATGGGAGGTCACCAGGGCCACTGGGAGGA
>RJWT010039183.1:0-12718 GCA_004365215.1 Cuniculus paca | reverse complement strand
CTAGATTTAGGGTATGTGATACTGGGATTAAGGGTGTGTGGTACTGAATAGTCCACTGATTGGAATTAGCACAGTTCTGGGTGTGGCTGAATGAATTTACTGAAGACAGAAGACCTACCCTTGATGTGGGTGGCAACAACCAATAGGCTTATAACCTTGATGAAATAAAAGGGAGAGGGAAGGCAGGCTTGCTCTCTCGCTGCTTGTTATTTGCTACTTGCTGCCTTCTGCCTTCCTGCCATGGACTGTTTCTCCTCTGCCATCTAGCTCTGCCAAATCACCCTGCCTTGGAGCCAGTTGACTATGGACTGAAACCTCTGAAAACTGTGAGCTTAAATAAACCTTTCCTCCTTTATCCCAGCAGCAAGAAAATAACTAAGATACCTGTCAAACCTAACGGTTAGAAACAGTCTAATGGGGAGTGAGGTGGGCATAAGATTTGAACACATGTTTCACCAGATTAGGTATATGGATGAAAATAAGCAGATGAAAAGATACTCAGCATTATCAGCCACCAGGAAATGCAAGTCCAAGCCAGATAGGATGCCCCTACACCCATATTAGAAGTGCTGAAATAAACTCGGCAAGGTCCCGTGCTGGAGAGGATGTGGGCCAGCAGGGCACATGCCACGGCTGGAGGGAGTGCAGGTGTTGCCCACAACTGCTCCGGGAAGCACCAGGTAGGTCCTTGTGAAGTTCGTTTGGCACAGAGCACCTGACCAGTGATCCCAGTGCTAGGCAGCTCCTGCAGTGCCCAAGTGACAGTCACAGCTGCTTTATTATGATCATCCCACAGAGGAAACAGCCCAGGAGCCCTTCAGCAAGCAGGTGGCAAGGCAACGGGACGTCCACGGGGAGAGCCCATTTGGCAGCAGGAGTGAGCGATGGCTGATGCACGCGGCGGCACGGGGCTCTGAAAGAAGCCCCGGTGTCCCTGTGCCCTTCTGTGTATGCCCCCTCTGGATGGGCAAGAGCAGACCAACAAAAAGCAGCTTGGGATTGCGGGGTCAGCAGTGCAGATGCATGGGTGATGGCAAGGGGGCAGCCTGACGGAGTCCTTGGAGGACAGGAGACAGTCCTTGACCTCCATCACAGTGGGGTCACATAAAGCTATACCGATGTTAGATCCCACAGAAGTGCCGACCAAAAAACTCAGTTATACTGAATGTTTAATATCTTTAAAGAGAATAATTAAAAAATGATAAAAGCTGGGTGTGGTGGCAGATGCCTATAATCCCAGCACTCTGGGAGACTGAGGCAGGAGGATCATAAGTTAGAGCTCAACCAGGGCAGACTCAACCTGTCTCAAAATAAACAATACAAAAGGACTGGGGGATGTAGCTCAGTATGAAGGCCCTGGGTTCAATCCCCAGTATGAGAAGGAAGGAAGGAAGGAAGGGAGGAAGGAAGGAAGAGAGAGAGAGAGAGAGAGAGAGAGAGAGAGAGAAAGAAAGATGGGGAGAATCTTACAGAAACACTGCATCACTGTGGGGTGTGCACAACTGTGTCTCAAGTCTGGCTGTCACCTGTGGGCTCCTGTCCACTCGTTTTCAGGGACTTTGATCTCTGACTACACTCACAGCACCTTGGGGTGACTCTGGGGTGATGAGATCAACGTGTCTGACCCTGACCTGACCCTTTGCCGGGACTGTCTCAGCTTCCCCTGCCCTAAGTCTTATCCCCCACCTCCTCCACACCCCAAATGGGGGCTCTGAAGGGAGGGCAGGCTCTGTCCAAGTCACTTCCTGTCCCTGGCAGGCCAAGCTGAGGTGGCTGAGGAAGCAGAGTGACCTTCCACTGTGCCAGTGCTGGCCATGCTGGACCCCAGAACAGAGCACCTGAGGAGTGGGACAGGGCTCCCTGGGCCTGTCTCTCTTGTGGCGGCAGCTGGGGTCTGGGTATGGCCAGGAGGGTGCTGTTGCCCTCCCCACATAGGGGTCCCCAGACTTGTTAAGCCACGGCAGGCAGCTTGGTTCAGCACGTGGGGCGTGGGACCACAGTATGACAGGTCTTGCAGCAGGTGAGAGAGGGGACTTGATTCTAATCTAGCCCGGCAATGGGGAGCGAGTGAGGTCTGGGTGGGAAATAGCCGAGGAGACATCAAGGGCCTGAAGATCCAGGCTGAAGCTGACCAAATGAGATCGTCCCGGAGACAGGTCAGGCCGTCAGACGTCAGCCCGGGGCGGTGGGGGTTGGGGACCAACTGTGGGTGACGCCCACTGAGCAGGGCCCTGCCGAAACGGTTTACAGGAAGTGCCCAGGTGGCAGGGAGGAGGCTGGAGTCTGACTGTGGTGTGGCCCATGTAGCGTTACTGTCATGGTCACTGTGTCCCCATGGGGCCCAGGCCTGCTCCTGCTGCAGCCCCTGCTAATGAAGTGCCCGAGTGTGGCCCGGTGTCTGCAGGACGTGGAACGTGGAGAACAAATCAGCTCGCGATGCTCCTTTCCCTAAACCTCTGCCTGCGTCCCCTGCGGGTCTGAGCGGGTTAGTGGGCCTCTGGGGCCGCCCTGGTGCTCGCCGCGCCAGCTCCTGCCAATTACCAGGCTAAGTGATGTAGCAGCCTTGTATCATTTCGCCGGCGCCCAGGAACAGCAGGTGAATGCTATAGTTTATGATTTTCAATTATAAATCAAATAGACTGAGTTCTCCCTTCTCTTAACAAAGGCTGTAAAAGCGCTCATGTGTGGACCAGCTTCTGCTCGGGAATGAAGAAACCGGTTGATCCTCCCTGCAGTTGCTCCCGTAGCTTTTTAGTTTTGCCGCCACCCGGCATGTTCCCTGTTGGGAGGGATATTTGAGACTGTGGGCCCTGGAGGGCGCTGAGGCCCTGTTCTTCTCCCTGTGTGCGCATGGGTGGTGCCCATGACAAGCAGGGTCCTCAAGCGTCCCTCTGTGGCCTGTGGGGTGACTGCGGGAAGCTGGTGTGTGCACGCTGAGCCCTGGGACAGTGCAACTGTTGGGCTGTGAGATGGCCTGGGCTGGGAGCTCAGCGGGGCTGGCACAGAGGCACTGTCCACCCTGAGAAGTCTGAAGAATCCTTTGAGGGTCTTGACGCCGCCCCCTTGAGCTGGTTACCTGTGGGCGATGCACCTACCTCCCTGTTGCATCTTCGCCTCCATATACTGACAGCAGCGGCCAGCTCTGCATGCACCTGCGTGGTCCACGTCAGCCCTGTGCTCGCGGTCATTAGTGTCAGGAGGGGAAGTGTATCAGTCAGGGTTACTAGAGAAACAGGCATAACAAGATAAACAAATGTATAAGAAATTACAAGATTGGCTTACAGTGGTGAGCCACAAAGTCGGATGAGGGAGTGTTCAGAGGGGGTCTGCACACTGGAGGCTGAAGGGTCCAGCCCAAGGGCTGGAGCTCACTGCAGTGTCCCGTGCAAGTCCTTATCAGGAGGCCAATGAGTCTACGATGAAACTCTGAAGAATCTACAAAGGAAGACTGAAGAGTCTATGACGAAGGTTGAAGAGTCCCAGGCAGAAGCTGAACAGTCTGTGCCAGAAGCCAGGAAATGACGTCCAAGCTGGAGGCAAAGACTGGAGCTCCTCTGAAGAACAAGCAATGGGTCCTTCCTCATTTGCCTTTTATTGTATGCAGACTACTTCACTGGGGCGGGTGTAGCACTCACACCATCTGCGTGCCCTCCTCATGCACAGGCTGAGGATGTTACAAACTAGGGACCAGGGCCCCTGCGGAGACACTTAGTTACACTTCTGACCTTCTCAAATTGACACAATGAACAACGTCCTAGAAGGGTACCCCCTTATCCTCTACAGCCCAGGATGGAGAGCTGCTGAGTCACTTAGTTAAGCTTCTAGACTTCTCAAACTGACACAATGTATCATGCAGAGCAGGAAGAAAGGAGTGCTCGAGGGAGGGAGGAAGCGATCCTCAGCAGATGAGGATGGAGACCTGGCACTCGCACCCTTGGTGTCCTGCTGAGAGCCCTGAAGTACTGACCCTGGCAAACACAGAAGATGCGTGGGCCACCTCTCCCTCCCAGAGACACAGCTCTGCACCTGGTGGGAGGGCCCAGGTCACACTCAGTGATGCACACTGTGGATGAAGGTGTCTGGGGCTGCACAGCGGGGACCTCTCTGGGGTGGTGCAGCTGCATGGTCTCCTCCCTTGTCCAGGGATCTCACAGCACCTGCCTCTTCCCTCTCTGCCCCACTGTGAGGACACGAACAGGGCTCTCAGTAGACACTGGGTGCTGGGAGAAATGATTTCTCTATGAATACTCAGGGAGATGTGTCTCTCGTAGTAACCCAGAGACCTGAGGCAGGGCACGTCTGATGAGAGGTTGAAAGTGCGGGAACAGAACCACTGTGCTCACACTGAGGCAGAATGGAGCTCTTGGCCCTGTGAATAGACATCCTGTGGGCCCTGCTCGGTGCCCAGGGGCAGCGGGATGCTTCCACCAGGGGCCAGGCAGCTGCATCAGTGGTCATCACTGTAATGGGTTGAGGTCTTGGGCTCTCCAGGATTGGCTCTGAGGTCCTGTTGGGATGCAGTGTGGTCCCCAGGTGGTGTCCCTGAGAGTCGGGACAGGGCAGTCCACTTCTTGTCCTCCAAGTCCACGATGGTCTGGCAGCCCAGAGAGTGGGTCTGGCAGCCCAGAGAGGGGGCCTGGCCAGGCCTGGCCTGAGGCAGCTCTGTGGGGCAGGGGTCCTCTTGTGCCCAGGACCCAGGACAGGGTGACAACCATGAATGTCTGGCTTCAAAGCTGTGGGGTAGAATGTGGCCCCCTAGAATTCCCATGTTGATGTCCTAACACCCAGAACCTCACAATGTGACCTTCTGTGGACAATGGATCGTTCCAGTGGAAATTGGTTAAGACCATGCCATCCTGGATGGGGGTTAGGGCTCTAAGCCAAGGTGAGTGTGCCCTTGTGGAAAGGTGACCCTTGGGCACAGACAGGCACACAGGAGGGTGATGTATGAAGATGCAGAGAGGGGTTGGGGTGCTGACCTGCAAGCCAGAGATGCTGAAGATGCTGGTAGGGCAGCCGGAGCTGGGGAGGCTGGAGCGGGCCCCCCACTCTTGCCACAACTGGACCTGAAGTTCCCGGCCCCCAGAACCATGAGGAGCTGTGCATCTCTGCAGGTCGAGCAGCCTGGCTTGAGGCACCATGTTAGGATGATGCTAAGAGAAGGCCGAGCCCCTGTGCTATGCTTCCGCCCCGACTTCCTGGCGGAGGGAGGCATGAGCGGCTCCCTGGTGCGGGGTGCAGGGTGCTGTTTCAGAGAAGACTGCTCACACCCTGGTCTGCACACTGGGCTGTGATTCTATCCTGGGACCTGTTCACAGGGCAGGCTTACAGCACAGGACAGAGACTGCTGCTTCCACGGAGGCGTCAACAGAAAATCATGAGAATTTGTCACCCACTCGGAACTGATAACAGGCAAAGGACACCACACACACATGCATGCACACACACACACTCCCCACCTACACTTCCGTAGCTATCATTTGGAGATTTGTGCAATCAACCAACAGGTGAAAGAAATTAGGAGCTCAATGGTGACAAAATTGCGTCACAACAGGATTTATTTTGAGAGCTGGAATTATTTAAATGTAGAACGATTTTTGAAAACTCCCAGGGAAGAACCCCTTGTAAATTTCACGTGTGTCTGGGGAAGACATGAAAAACCCAGGAGGGTGGGGAGGGGCAGGGGGAGGAGGCAAGCGTCCTTCCTGCCCCCTGAGCCCCTTGGCTTGGTGGCATCCGATGCTTTGTGACACAGATGGGTTTGGACTCGGTTCTGAGTGCTGTGGTGAAGCCTGGTGGCTTTTGTAAGTCAGTCACGGGCCAGGTTTTTATCATGGAGCCTCAGTGCAGGTGTTGGCCCTGGGCTCTGGGACACCAGGACAGCACGATCTGCTCCTTTGTGTCCTCTGTCCCATGCAGATGCTGGCCTTTGTCCTCAGTGGGTGTCAGTGTCCATGATTCAGTGGAGGGCACCCACCAAGTGTGCATGCTGGGCAGCGGGGGGCAGAGAGAAGGGACAAGGACCCCAGCTGGAGGGGAACCCTCCCCACAGGACCAGCACAGTGTCCCTCAGCAGGAGGACACCTTAGTGCCTTAAGCGAGCACTTTGCGCTTGTTTGTCTGCCAAACAGGAAAGGAAAAGGGGTGTCGGTGGTCACTGCCCCATCTCCAAGATAAGGAGCAGCTCTCCTGGAGGGCATCCTGCAATTCCAGGGTCAGAGGGAGAAGAATTTCCAGCAGGCGCATCACGAGACAAAATTTATGATTTTATGGAGATGAGAGAGAACCTCACAGAGAAGGAAGCCTACGCCAAGAGATCACTGCATGGAGAGTTAACAGAAAGGAAATTAGAATATTCAGGGAGAAATTAGCAACAGCACATCATAACAAAATGATAGCATGTCAATTTCACATCTCAGCATACCAATAAGATAAATCATCATAATCAATCAATAAGGCAATCTAGAATCTAGTGAGTATTATTAGTCAGGCTCATTCATCTACTCCACAAACACTAATCGAGTAGCTACTATGTACCACGAGATGTTTGTGGGTCTGGCTAGACTGTACTGCAAAAATTGTCTACGTTCTAGGAAAGCTCGACTACAACACAACTGCATAGTCTCCCTTCTTTTTCAGAGCTGCTGAGACCTTTAAAACTTTGGTGAACTTTGAAGCCATAAAGAAAACAGCAATCTATTATAAAAAAGCAGAAATTCTTCAGCTTACTTTTGAAGATTAAAATGCCATAAAGCTAGAAAATAATAAGATGCCTTTAGAAAGATAGAATGTAAATGTTCTCTTAACTCACTATTAGTTTAAAAAAAAAAGGAAAGAAAAGAATAGAAACCAGTATTTCAATTATAACTATGCTGAACACAGTGTACCCAAACCCATGGCATTCAACCAGAATGACCCTCAAGGGGAAATCCAGAAGCAGGAATTGTATTATTACCTAGAAACAGAAAGCAGCCTGTTATGGTTTGTAGGTGCCCCCCCAAGTCTCATGTAGTCATGGAAGTGGCTGAATCTAGCGTTTGTGATTGTTTTGTTGTCTAGTGCTGGGATTGACAGTGTGAGTTCTGCACCTGCCCAGGAGTGGAAGGAAGTGGGTTTTCCTCCTTTTGCGCAGTTCACCTTGCTGCTTGCAGCTGCCATGAACGGCTGCCCCTCAGCCACACCACCCTGCCTTGGAACCAGCTAATTATGGACTGAAACCCCCAAAACTGTAAGAAATAAACTCCTCGTTCCTTCACTTTGGGCGTCAGGTATTTTTTCTCAACAACAAGAGAAAAATAACCAAGACAGAATTTGGTACCAGGAGTGGGGTCATTGCTGTGAGTGTACCTGACCATGTGGTTTGAGAGCCTTTAGGAATGGCTTGTGGGAAGAGTTTGGAAAGGTTCAGAAATGTCACTTGAAAGAGAAGCATTAGAACAGCTTAGGCTGTTCTGTAGGGGAGATTCTGGTCAGAGCTCAGGAGACCAGGAAGCTGACAGAAACCCTGCCAGTAAAGACCAGGCTCAGGAGGTTTCTGCTAGGAAAAAGGACAGCATTGGTTGTTGGACTCCACATGATGTATGATATGTCTTGGCAGAAAGTTTGTCTGCATTTTGCTCATGTCCAGAGACTTTGCCTGAGGCTGAGATTAAGGATGGCGAACTGATTAATCTGGCAAAAGAAATTTCAAGGCAGTCGAATGTTGAGGCAGTGGTATGGCTATTGTTGGGGGCTTTTAGCTGGACTTATGTTGTAAATCAAGAGCACAGAGCCCGGCAGGGTGATTTGAAACGTGAGTTTGACCAGAACGGAAGCTCCCGTAAAGCTATGGATTGTAAAGATAAAGCTGAGACCTCGATTGCTGAGAAGGAACAAAGAAATAAGAAAGATGGCCTGGAGACATCCCAGAGTGCAGCCTCAAAGCTACAAAAGTAAAAGACTTTGCCCGGGGGAGAAAGTTGCAGAGCACCACATTCCAGAATGGCAACAGAAGCCACATGATCCAAAATGGTGGCAACATGGAGAATCTGTTCCTCGCAATCAGGTTCCAAGTGCCCAGCAATCAACCTCTACGGCCAAGAAAGGGGAAAGCCTGGCTACTGCTCCAGCTGCCAGCAGACCTTGGCAGCATCCATGTGGCACTGGTTTCAGGCATATGGAGAATGAACGTGTTCTGAGGTTAAAAAGGCTTCCACCCCGATTTCAGAGGGCCTGGGAGACCAAGCAGTGTACCCCTGAGAGGGCAGTGTGTGAAGCTGTGAGGTGAAGCCAAAGTGGAGATCCCAGAAGTTTGAAAAAGCCAGGAGCGTGGATCATCTAAGGAAGGCTGCAAAGATTGAGCAGAGTGGACCTAAGGAAAAAGCTGTGGGGACTAAAACCCCTAAAAGTGCCATGGGGTGGAGGCACACAAGACCTTTGGAGCTCACAATTTGCCACAGATGGCTTCAGATGCTGGACAGACAGCTACAGGACTTAACATTTGCCCTGCTGGATTTTGGACTTACTTTGGTTCCAATGCTTTGTAGTCCCCTGTTTGTAACTTTTGGAATGGTAATGTCTATCTTGTGCCATTGCATGTTGGAAGTGTTTACCATTGTTTCCATTTGTACAGAGGCTTGCACCTAAGAGTTTGCCTTAGATCTTGGAGGAGATTTGGGACTTGGACTTTTCACCAATGCTGAAACTGTTAGGATTTTGGCAATCCTTGGAGATGGACTAAATATCTTTTGTATAAGGGATATACATGAGTCTTTGGGGGACCAAGGGTGGAATGTTATGGTTTGTAGGTGGCCCCCCCAAGCCTCATGTAGTCATGGAAGTGGCTGAATCTAGCGTTTGTGATTGATTTATTGTCTAGTGCTGGGATTGGTGGTGTGAGTTCTGCACCCATCCAGGGTTGGAAGGAGATGGGTTTTCCCCTTTTTGCATAGTTCACCTTGCTGCTTGCAGCCACCATGAATGGCTGCCCCTCAGCCACACCACCCTGCCTTGGAGTCAGCTGAGTATGGACTGAAACCCCCAAAACTGTAAGAAATAAACTTCTCCTCCCTTCACTTTGTGCATTAGGTATTTTATCTCAACAACGAGAGAAAAGTAACTAAGACATGGCCTTAAAAACATAACAGTCATTTTCCTCAGATTTGGGTGCATAGGAAAGCACCCCAAAACTTAGAGGCTTAATGGGGCCATTGTGTTGGGCCTGTGGGTGGCAGGGTCATCCCCTGAACCAGGATGCCCCAGCTGCTTCTGGGGTGCCCTGCCCTGGAGCTGTGGGGGTCCTGGGGTTGGGCAGCCCATCCAGAATTGCAACCTTTGCAGCCTGGCAGTTGGCAGGTGCTGGTTTTCATTATACTCTTGGGGTGAGGGCAGCAGAAGAGAGTGAACCCCAGTCAGCAAGACTCCCCACGTCTGGGCCACTGTTATTACTCACTGTGCAACCAGAGTGAGTCCCAGTGCAAAGCTCAAAGTCAGAGCAGGGCAGGGCTGCCCTGGGGCCAGGCACGGACAGGATGGTGGCAACCAGCTTTGCTGAACGGCTATCAGAGTTTTTAATTAATGCACATTGAAAACCACAGAGAAACAATGTTACCAAAGCGGAAAAATTATTAAATATTAAAAAAAAACAAACCAAAACTAAAAAAAATGGAAACAAAGAGATGTACGCAAAAACAGTGACTCTGACAAATTTCAGCACCAGAAGCAACAGCAGCAAAACACACATCTCTACTTCTGGAGCCAGAAACAATGCCAGGACAAACCTGGTAGGACTGGAAGTCATAGGACCCCGTGGACCCCGATGTGTGAGTACACATTCTAAATTACATGCATTTAAATAATTTCTTAAGTGAGAAGTGAAACTTAGTCAATGACCCTCTGAACACAGGCTGCATGCCCAGCTTCAACTTGAGGAAATCTGTACACCCTGATTGGATTGGTAATGAAGAACAGAACCACAGGTGGTGAGCAAAGCTGGAGATCACCTGGCCTGGTGTCGAGCTGAGGCTGGAAGGGACAGGGCAATGGTGACAGGCAGGATTGGTCCCATGGGAATAGAAGTTGAATACCCCAAGATGCATTCATGTATCGTTGGTCCCATGGAGAAGTTGGGGAGGGAACAGTGCTCTCGGTCACTGAAGCCCGTGATTGTGGCACAGGGATAGAGCTCTCCTGCAAGCCCTCATCTGGCCCAGCTGGAACCTGCTGAACAAAATCCGTTGTCCACTTTGGATTGCTCGGCACAGGAATCAAGGAGCTGGCGAAATGAAGAGGAAAAAAAATATGTGTATCATAATATGTATGAGAGTTTATCTCTTACAAGGCTTATTGAGCTCGCATGTACGAACAGTGAAATCTACCCATTCAAGTGTCCCGTTCTGTGAATTTTGACAAACCCCTAAAGCCGTGTAGCTCCCTCCTTGACCACGACATAGGACATTTCCCTTGGGTTCCAACATCGGCTTGCATTTCTTTGTAGTCAGATTCCTCTTCCTGCCTAGACGGCTCCTGAGAAAAATGAGGGAATGTAGCACTGTGTCCCCGCAATGACTCTTTCGCGTTCCCCAGACTCTGGTGGAGTCAAGGGGACACTGCAAGCGGACAGGGGCCAACTGTGCAGATAAGCAGTATGGGCAGCGCACCGGGAGCGGGGCCAGCCAGGGCGGTGTGCCTGAGCCTCCTTGCTGCCTGCGCTGTCAGGCGTGCCAGCCCTGCAGCGGGGCAAAGTGAGCTCACCGTGTGGATGCTGTAAGCCCCCTCCCTGCAGTAGATGCTGCAAGATGGTGACACTTGTCGAGGATGGTCCCTCGCAGGTCTGGCCGAGTGGTGCTGTTGCTTGCTGCCTTCCCTGTGGGATTCAGCCTACTGGCACCGTGGGACCTGCATCTGCTGCCTGCGGACCTTTCCTTGCTAGTGAGAAGCAGCTAACCCTCTATGTCCTGCTTTTGCCTTAGTAAGTCTAAAAAAGAAGCCCAAGTATTTTCCCAGTCCTGCAGCAACCTATGCCCTGCCCAGCATACCAGGGCTGTGGATGACACTCCTCCCCATCCCTGGCAGCTGCTGGCTCTACCTGCTCTGTGTCCGATAGTCTCAGCTTTCCTAGTTCCTTACAGAAATGGACGTGCACAGTATTTGCCTCTGAGTCTGGCTCCTTGCACTTAGCATAACGCATTCGAGACCCACCATTGTTAAATTACTAACACATCACGGTTTGTTTACCCGTTCACCAGGTAATGAACATTTGGGTTGTTTACAGCACTTTTGAGGTGTGAACGAAACTGCTACAAACATCCACATAGAGGTGTTTGTGTGACCATATGGATTTATTGCACTTGGGTAAACATCTAGGAGTAGGATTGCTGGATTGCTTGTTAATTGTGTGTTTAGCTTCTAAATAAATTGTCCAGCTACTTTCCAAAGCAGCTTTAGCATTTCCCACTCTGTCCAGTGATGTTTCTACATTCTTCTAATTATTCTACATTCCTGCCAGCACTTGATGTTATCAACACGAAGACGTGGTTTGACTATTCTCACAGGAGTGTTATAGTACTTCAGTTTGATTTTAATTCGCATTTCTGTGACGCACATGGATGACCAAAGATGTTAAGCATCTTTCGGGCACTTGTGCAACGACTTACTTGACAATACAGCGTCACAACACACCTGTTCGAGAGGCTACCACTTACAACGCAGAGCATCCCCAGGGTTGGTGAGGATGTGGGTCGCAGGAAAGTCTCAGGCATGGGTGGTAGAACCAGGAGATTGCACAGCACTTTGGAAAATAAATCAGAAGTTTCTTACATAGGTAAACACATACATACTACGTATCCTGGAAATCCTGCCAGGAGGTGCTTATACCGGAGAATTAAGATGTGTGGTCACACAGATAACCTGCTGTAGCTGGATTACTCAGCCTTGTGCATAATTGCTCTACATCAGAAGCAATCCAGGCATTCATCAGCTAGCTGGTGACTAAACGGATTGTGGTATATCCATACACACGGAGAATGATTCCTCGAAACGAAGAAATGAATCTCTGATGAATTTGATAGCATGGATTCATTCTGAAAGCACTGGGCTGAATGAAGGAAGTCAGCAGAGTAAAGCACAATGCTGTGTGACTGCAAGTGTGTTAAATGACTGCGACAGAAAGCAGAGCTGGGCGGGGCTCCACGGCTGAGGCTCAGGGAGGAGAGGTTCTTCCTGGATGGGAAACTGAGCGTTCGGGGGACGGCAGTGCCAGCGTCCGCACAGTGTCATTAAATTCTACCACAATCTAAGATCTTTATTCATCTCTATTTACGGTGGGCTCATTTGTTTCAGGCTTTTCCTTTTGCTGATAATTAAGATAAAAGCTAGGGAAGAAATAAAGTGAACATGGTGGACAGCAACTGTGAACATTTTTGGAACAGAGGAGGAGCTGACATCCAGCTTCTTCCTTGGAGGCGTTTGCCAATTGGCTGCCTGTGGGTCAGAGAGGCAGTCTGCAGATTTTATGGTTCCACAGAGCTTTGGGGACAAAACTGAGGGGCTTTGGTAAACATTGCAGGCGTTTAGTTGAGAATCTCTGTGTTCTGTGCTCTGAAAAAAGGGTAAATTAAAACAAGAAAAGCCCTGGTAAGGACACCAGGTCACTGTGTCCAACCATTTTGGTCTCAGAGACCTGCTCCTTGTCAAATTGCCCACTGGATTACAAGTGAAGCCTGCGAGATGATCACAGAGC
>RJWT010039182.1:0-12725 GCA_004365215.1 Cuniculus paca | reverse complement strand
TGGAAAAATGGCTCTACACATGCCAATGATTAAAACAGGACTCATATCATTCACCATGCATTAAGCTAAAATCGGAATAGATCAAAGATCTTAACATTAAAGCAGAGACACTGAATCTGCTGAAAGATAGAATAGGTAAAACTCTTGAAGACATTGATGTAGGCAAACAGTTCATGAACAAAACCCCAACTGCAGAGAAATATCACGAAGAATCAACAACTGGGATCTCACCCTACTGAAAAGCTTTTGAACACAAAGAGAAACCACCAACAGAGTGAACAGACAACCCATACATGGGAGAAAATGTTTGCCAGCTGTACCTCAAAGGATTACTATTGAGAACATACAGAGAACCAAAAAAAAGTCTTCCCAGATTTAAGGACCCAATCCAAAAATGGGCATCTGAAACGAATACACATTTCTCAGATGAAGAAATACAAACAGTAAATAAATATATGAAAAAATGTTCAATATCACTGGCAATTCGAGAGATGTAAATTAAAACAACACTGCGATTCCACCTCACCCCAGAAAAAATGGCTAGTATCAAGAAATCAAGCAATAGCAAATGCTGGAAGGCTGTGGGGAAAAAGGAACCCTTCTCCACTGTTGGTGGGAGTGTAGACTGGTGCAACCACTGTGGAAATCGGTGTAGCAATTCCTCAGAAAACTAGGACGAGGTCCCATTCACCCCAGCTATTCCCCTTCTGGGTATCTTCTCAAAAGAATTAAAAACAAAGCTGGGCGTGGTGATGTACAGCACACCTGTAATCCCAGCACTTGGGAGGCTGAGGCAGGAGGACTGTTCCAAGTTTGAAACCAGTATGAGCTACAAAGTGAGCTCAAGGCCAGCCTGAACTGCACAGTAAGACCCTGTCTCAAAAAGACAAAATAAACCAATCAATAAATAAAAACATCGTAACACAGTGATGTATGTGCACCCATGTTTGTAGCAGCACAATCTGTAATAACTTGGAAAACAATCTAAATGCCCATCAACTTAGGAATGGATAAAAAAAAATGTGGTATTTTTATACAATGGAGTATTACTCCGTCATAAAGGATAACCTGGAGACTTACATAGGTAAACAGATGCAACTTGAGCCCATACTCATAAGGGAAATAAATACACAAGTGTAAACATCATATTGTCTCACTAGTGTGAGGCTGAAACAACATGTATACACACACATATGTATATATATGTACATAAAATAGTTGGTAGTTACACTACTGATTTATCTGAGTTCACTGAACAGATTTGTGCTGGTATTGTGCAGACAATTGAATGTAGATGTCTTGTTCTCTGGGTGAATGATTTGGAGATCACGATGCGCAATCTATGTACCACTATTGCCCCGATTGATGTGTTTTGAAATTTTTACTTTTTTTTCTTTGAAATAAAATAAGATTTAAAAAAATAAATAAGTCTTGAGACCACCAGCCTTTCTATAAGAACAGTAACTGAAGACATGAGAATACTGAGAGCACTGACAATTAAGAAACGAGGCGTGATTTTGAATGCATTCCCTGGCTCTTGATAAACTGACAGATGTTACCAATACTTTTAAGTTGTTTGAGAAATCAATGGTGAATCTGAAGTGACTGTAAAGTTAGTTTCTATAAACAGTGTGTATGGAATAACTATAGGCAAGAATATTTTCAAAGCTGGGAAAAACATTTTAGTAAACCTACAGTGGAATTTGCTAAGACATGTTACAACTTACAGTAGTAAAAATACACGTGTTGTAGAAAATAACTTTGTTGGACAATTTTATAATATTTGTAAAAACGTAAGGTGCTCAAAAGTCTATGGTGAACCAGAGATATAGCTCAGTGGCACAGTGCCTGCCTGGCAGGTGCAAGGTCATGAGTTCGATCCCTGGTACCAAAAAAACAAAAAAGTCTATGGTGTATTCAATGGAAAAATATTTTAATCAGGTGTAGTAAAACCTGTTGTATCCATGGGTGATTGCAATGCACTCTGGTGACCAACAGCTGTAATCTCAGGACTCTGGCAGGCTAATGCAGGAGAATCTCACATTTGAGTCCAGACTGGGCAATCTACTGACAGTGAGACCCTGTTTCAATATAAAAAAAATACATAAAAGGCCTGGGGAATATAACTCAATGTGAAGGCGCTGAGTTCAATTCCCACTACCAAACCGCCCAGAAGTTTAGTGCTTTGGCAGTGATAATTGTGTGATTTTTTTTTTTAAACTCAAGGTTGATAATGGCTTTTTTTTTTTGAATGAGAAAAATCATCCTCAATCAGTATTATCAAGCACAGAACAGACTTAAGATTTGGCTGCAAACCATTTTTTTTAAAAAATGAATTCAACCTGAGATTACAAAGGAAAAAACTATGTTATTTGCAAATTTACACTGTTTTTTGAGTTCTTCTGGAAACTAGTATCATTTGAGTCATATGCAAGCTGCTTCTTACATTTTCCATACTGTCAAAAATTAAAACAAGTGAGATCTTCATTCCTACACAAATTTACAGCAGGTGTATTTTCCAAATTCCAACAGTAGTATTCTTTGGATCTTAATTCAAGTGCATAAGAAAATTCTGTACCACAAAATTCACTTAACTGTGCATGTGAAGAGCTTCCACCTAATTCCATTTGGAAGTAATAAGCAATGTAACGACACTCTAAAAGGCAAATATCAAGAGAATTTCATAAATGCTTCCCAAGTGATGAATATGCACAACTATAATCATACACTCACACACTGACAATATTACAGTATTTGGTGGTTCTTATCTGTGAAGACATTTTCCAAGATGAAATACATAAAATTTCATTACAGATCACCATCAACAAGTGACCACTTATAGTGGGCCTGGTAACACAATCCTGTAATTCCAGCCCAGCCTGCACAACTTAGTGAGACCCTGTCTCAAAATAAAAAAGGGTTGGGGATGTTGCTCAGTGTGAAAGTCCTGGGTTTATTCTCCAGTACCCCTGTGAAGGACTACCGGGACAGCTCCCCTAGAAAGAAGGGCAATATGTCTCCCTTTTGGCTAACCCTTGCCCTACTTCCTAGTATTAATATGTATAGAGCTGGCTAGGATTATACTCTACCCCCTCAATTGGCTTTAAGCAATGCAATCTAGATTAGAATTTACTTACTAAAATTCCAGTAACTTTTCCCTGGAATTACAAATATAAACTCCTCCGGAGCAAGACACCATATATTGACCACTTGCAATCAATTAACTGAGAACACTAACTCTGAATCTCAAGCAAAATGTCATCCTTCTCCAAAATAATTTCATTCTTCTACTGATTACAAAAAATTATTCTCAACCATTATACATTTACTTCTGTTTTCTAAATTACAAAGGGTGTTATGTCTTTGTGTATTTTATGCACACCAAATTTTATTTTTCACTCCCATCTGCACTTTCTCAGCAAATATTTATAACTGCTATCTATAAAAGACAGCAAAATAAAAAATTATACATCTTAAGCCTGCTGATCACATAAAATCTAAGGAATCTTCACTAACCACAGATATTTTAATTGCTATTTACTCTATCCTTCCTCCATTCATTCAAGGTTACACTCTAATGGCAGTTTATCTGATTTCCTAAAAATTGATGGAGACAATTTTTCCACATTTAGCACAAAAGTAGGCCTTTAAGCAACAAAAAGTAAAATTTTTATGATTAGCTAAATGTGGAATTTTGGTTTTTAAGTGAAAGAATTAGGGAGTTGCATACTTCCAGCTTATTCCAGGTCTGCCTGATAGAAGCTCTGTTTAACACCTCGAACCATCTGTAATACTGTGTTTTCACATGAATGTTGTTCTGAGAAGGCCCATGGCTTTCATGAATTCTCAAAGGGGTGATTCACACTGGGTGTGCACACCAGTAAACAGCTGGTACAATAAGAGTAAAGCAGAAAAATGGTAGCTCCAAGTAAAGGATAGACATTTCAGAAACAGAGAAAGGAGCTATGATTCTCATTGTGTTAACATCTCCATTGATGGTACAAAAAGCAATAGTAGGTCAAACAGCTGGCACCTTGACATACAACCAGTTCGAAGCACCAAACTATCCTGGTAGTCACTGTGCTGTTCACTGCCATGCATCTGAGGTGAAACACAAAGATTAGTGTTTTAAAGTTGTATGATAAATTTTATTAAATCTTAATCCCTGAATAGACATCTTTTTAATCTGTATCAAATAGAAAGTACTTGTAAAGCACTTCTGCTTCATACAACACAATGGCTGTTTCAAAAAAATAAAAAATAAAAAACCCAAAAACAAAACCTCACATTACTACTTCATTTACAACTTGATCTAACTATTCTTTTCACAATACACCCTTTTTACTGGAAAGCACTGACAAGCCATGACTTTTCAGACGAGATCTTGCCATGCTATTAATAAAATGTGATTTTAAAAATACTGTATATGATGTGTCAACATTTGGACATCTACATAATTCAGCTGAAACAGTTCCCAAATGACCAATGCGTGTTACACAATCAAGCTTAAGATAGATCCCTGGAGTCACACACACACAAAAAAATTCACCAATAGTATTTTAGATTCTATATTGCAACTAACCTGCAGAAACTACCACTATGTGATTTTTCTTTTTTTTTGAGACAGGGTTTCACTACGTAGTTCAGACGAGCCTTGAACTCACTTTGTAGCCCAGGCTGGCCTCGAACTCAGAGATCCTTCTGCCTCGTCTCCTGAGTGCTGGATTACAGGTGTCAGCATGCCTGGCCTCCACTATGTGATTTTATATATCACAGAATATCCTCAGTTATCAAAAAAGGCTATTTAAATACTCTTCCCAAGTACATACCTATTATAAATATAGATTTTCTTTACATGTCAGTGAAAACAACAGTCAGCAGAGAATTCAGGTCTTTTCCATAAGATATTAGATAGGTTTTTCATAAATGTAAAATGGTAGTACTCTTCTCATTGTTTAATAAGTTATTTTTTTTCCCCACAAAAACATTATGCCAAAACGTTAATCAGTTGTTACTTTCAAGGAATTAATGGGATTTAGTTTTTTGAAACAAGGTCTGCTCTCTGTGTAGTTCAGGCTAGTCTTAACCTCACTATGCAGCCCAGGCTGGCCTCAAATTGAGGGCAATCCTCTTCTTTCAGCCTCTAGAGTGCCAGGATCACAGGCGTGTGCCACTATGCCTGGTCTATACCTTTTTTTTTTTTTTCAGAATAGATATTTTTAAATTCTCAGTTTTAATTTCAAACATGTTACTGATAACTCATAAATGAAAGCTCTTATTCTTAAGTCTGGAAAAAAAAAAAAGGAAAGACGAGTATAAAGTGGCCTCAAGACTCAAAGTTTAAGATCTAATGTCCTCACCCTCAGTCAAAAGAATGCAGGTGTCCTAAAAGTACTTTTCACCATTTTATTCTGCCTCAAATTACCTCTCACTGTTCATCAAGAAACACTGGTAAGTCAACCTAGATTGTTTCCATTGAGTAATGGAAACAGGAAAAAAATTATACATATATAAATAAGGGAATGGTGCTTGTATGCAATAAACACAAAGTGGAAGACCTGTTAGGTACTTAAGAGCCTTTTCAAAATTTAGTACTGTATGGGGAAAGCACACAGCTCAGGAGCATAAAGAACTATCACCTATTAGCTTACATTTATACTAAGCAGTAACAAGAACTAACATTTTCTGAGCTTTCATGTGCCAAAAATTGAAGTGTTACATCTTTTTACCTTTACACATACATTATGAAATAGGTACTTACTATCATCCCCAATATGCAAAAGAAACTGGAACAGAGTTGAAATTTAAATGCATGCAAAACCTGCATCCTTAACCATCACCTGATACGGCTTTCCACTATCAACATTTACTGATATTTCTTGAGTAAACATTTAATTGAGTAAATTACCTGCTATCATTCAGGATTCAACAGCTATTGTAGTTGGGATCAGAAATTCACAAAATCTACTCCTTCCAATCATTATTAATGTAGACCTTATTTTACCACTGACAGGGTAAGTGTCTCACTCAGGAGTCTGGTCATTTTCTCTACTTTTTTTTTTTTAATTATTACATTCCCTGTGGTGAGTTGGTACATGGATGTAACATACCTCAATTGTTCTTCTCTCTCACTACGTGGGCTCAATTATTTGATAAGTACTTAACATAGTAAACCAATAAAATTTCAGCTCATTTTACTATTTAAAATTTTAAATAGAGCTATTATTACTATTAGGTACAACATCAAAGAGAGCTATTATACTACCAGATTTCCTTAAACTTACAAATTCTGATTTCTCTAGATCTTGAAAATTAGAGGTAAGATTAGGGAAATAGTTAAAATGGTGTTAGAAAAGTACTAGTTGGGAACTTCTGTTATTCAAAAATACTCAGATTAACATTCTTGAAAGAAAACTGTTATGGTAGAATAAGTTGGGTCAACACCTCCAAATTACTCTGTGGGCATGCGTCAAGAATCAAATGCAGTACTCCCTCGAGGATGCCCACATCTTAATATTTCTACTGGTCTTTGCACAGACACAGGTAAATCTGGGAAGGGAGGAGCCCGAGGCTGGTGATTATGAGGGTGCATACCCTCATAGATCATTATGCTACATACGTAAATAATGCAGAGGTATAATAATGAACAACCATTACCATCTTTTTTCTACTGCATGACAAGTACTCCATTAAAAGCAAAACAAAAACAAAAACAAAAAAAACTAGCCATTGCTTAATTTTAGAATAAATTTATGCATTTCTGATCTGCACCTTTTAGTATTAGAATACTTGGTCTCCATTAAGTATGTTCATCTTATCAGATGGAAAGAAGTCTGTTATTGGGTGTATTGCAGAGTGAGGTGTAAAAAATTATACCAACTAATAATCACAACTTTAGATTTAACCCAATTAAATCTTGGGAGAAACACTGAGTAGTATAGTAGTAAGAAGAAACAAGAGTTATGACAGTGATTTCTTTCTCTAGTCTACCTTCAAAAAAGATCCTTTATATTTCCAGGAAGAGTAAGCCTTGAAATGGCTACCTGCAGCTGCCAGATGGGTAGTGGTTGCTGCTCAAAGGTATAAAGTTTTATCTAAACAAAATTAAGTCCCCCAAAATTTTTTAACTAGGAGTCCTTATATCCACTACATCTCCAAATTACCGCCAACATACTGACATTTACAAAACATCTCTTCAGTTGCCTCCCTGTATCTCAAGAATTCAGGATAATCTTTGTTTCAGAAATTTAATGGGACTTTAGTCAGTATTTTAAAATATCTTGACATTTCTATATACTTATCTTACCACTGTTATAATTAAGAATGCAGACACTGCAATGCATACTCTGCTAAATGATAAATGTGAAGAATAACATATGAAAGAAAAACCCAGTAGAGGCAATTTACTATCTTTCTTACTAATACTAAATTTCACTATAATCCTTTCTTTAGACTCAAAAGCTCTAGCCCCCTACTCAAACAGCCAAATAAAAACATGTCTTAGCTACTTTTTGAAACTCAGTTATCCTTACTTCCTGCAACATTTTCCCCCCAAAAGCTAAGGTGGGCAACAGCAATTAGCACGTCCTTCCAACTGCCTAATCTTTACACCACTGGGTCAGAACTAAAGGATCAGTGTGGAGGCTTGGAACAGTCTAGCAGTTCCACAAAAGGTTAAACATCAACCCACCATATGATACAATAATTCAATTTCTAACTATATAAGCAAGGGAACTCAAAACAAAACTACTAGAAACTTGGATACAATGTTGAGAGCAGCATTATTCACAAAAGCCAAAAGGAAGCAAAGCATGGTGGTATACCTGCAATCAGAAAGACTCCTGTGAGTTTGAGTCTAGCCTGAGCTACAAGACCCTGTCTCCAAAAAAAAAAAAAAAAAGTCAAAAGGGAGAAAAATAAACATGAACGAAACACAAACATTAAACACAAAAGACCACGTATTATAATGTTTCCTCATTTGAGATGTATGTTAAGAAAAAGCAAAGCGATACATTAAAGTTGCCAATGGCTGGATAAGGAAAATGAAAAGGGGTGTGTCTGTAGGACCAGTGTTTTTTGAGGTATGAATGTGTGGTAATGTTCTCAAGTTGATGGTGGTAATAATTACACAACTCTGGGTACACTACAAACCCTTGAATTATGCACTTTAAGCAGGCAAACTGTATGGAATATAAATTATATCTTAATAAAGCATTCATTAAAAGTTAGGGAGTCATCCCAGTGTAGCAGCGCATCCCTGTAATCCCAGGATTCCAGGAGGTGCAGGCTGAAGAATCTTAGATGCACTCAGCCTGGGCAAAGTAGTTGAGAGCCTGTCTCAAAACAAAAAGGCCTGGCGATGTAGCTCCGTGTAAAAGTCCTGGGTTCAATTCCCAGTGACAAAAGAAGGGGCAGGGCTAACATGGGTTCATTAATTATTTAATTTTTCAAATTCATCCCTTTAAAAGAAAAAACCTTAAAAGGTCACTAAGAGGAAAACTTCCTATTTGCTTTGTCAGTATAAATTTTAAGACTGTCCCGCAAAAAGAAAAAGGGACACACACACTCAATGATTACAGCAGCACCACAAAATGAGAAATCTGATTGTTCAAAGCAAAGTGAAAAATGGATTTAAAAAAAAAAATCCAAAAATTCTTATAGAGCCATTGGTGAGCCAAAAATACAAACACAACCATATTCTACCATGGAGCTTTATACAGTGCTAATATTCTACAACTCATGCTGTAACAGGCTCAGCTTTGTGGAAATATGTTGTTTTGTTTTTGAGACAGGGTCTTGCTATGTAGTCCAGGCTGGCCTTGAGCTCGAGGCAATCCTCCTGCCTCAACCTCCTGAATGCTGGGATTACAGTGGTGCACCACAATGCCTAGCTGTGGCAACATGTTTAAAAATTTTTTTTTAAAAAATTCCTTCACACAGCAAATAGCTTTTGAGGTTATTCCTGAAAACACTTCAACAAGGAAAAATGTTCATGATGTAATACTCCAAGCAAAATTAACTCATAGATAGCTTTACCGAGAATACGCTAATGATGTACAGTATGTTAAAATTGCAACCAAGGATACCTCTAGATTGTGGAATTATAGATACTTTTTTTCTTCTTATACTTAAGAGTTTCCTAAATTTTCTATTATAAGAATGCCTTACTATTTATAATTTGGAAAGAAATCCTAAACACAATTTCTATGTATTATCAAATACATGATACATAATAAATATACATTAATTATCATCAACTAGTAAAGCCCAGTTTTTAAATACTTGGATCAAGTCTGTGGTTGAGAACGAGCCATCATTACCTTTAATCACCCAGCATGTTTTCATAGTACTCTCCCAATACTTCAGATTCTACTCATCCCATCCCACTTCTTCCAGAATAAAACCAGCACTTTAAAAAGAGTTTGAACAAAGTACCCCAGATGATTCTGCTATATTCCACTCTTACCCTGACTCCTCAGAGAACACCTAAGTAAAAAGCATTTACTGAATGTTTTGTGTTACTCATACAAACTGGCACCAATTTAATCAGTTAAGAGCACTATAATAAGCCACAAGAACGTGGCAGCAGGGTCACTAGGGAATAAAGTGAGAGAAGCCTTTATTTTTTAGGTTTAAATAAACAACCCAATAAAATATAAGGGAGAAATATGTATTGTCCAAATATGGCATCAATATTTTTATTTTTCATTATAAAAAGTATGAATTTATTAAAATGCTTTAAAAGTTCTCTGAAATACAGCATCAATATGACCACCTGAAAATGAAAATACAAAGTAACTCCCAAAACAGTTACTAAAAGTGTATACTGTATACCTGATTGCCAATTTGATACAGTAAAAAAGAAAAATCAAGCTTATGTTTTAGAACTATAATAAGCTTTTTATAAAGGAAACCAATTCCTGAATTTTTAACCTTAATGTTGAGAAATTATGGCTGTTTTTGTTAACACATTCTTACCATGATATATATATTTGGGGGGGTTGGTTCTGGGAATTGAACTCAGGACCTTGCGCTTGCCAGGAGGTGCTTATGCCACTGAGCTGTATCCTTGGCCCTGTACAATATATTGTAAAGTACGTATACATTGTAGAATGGTTAAATCTAGGCTAATTCAAAATTGTGTGTAGTTATTATGTTTCTGAGGAGAGTAGGTAACATCCACTCCATATTTTTCAGGAATACAATGTATCATCAACTGCAGTTACTCTGTCATACTACATACTGCAATCTCTTGTATGGTATTTCTACTAGGTAGCTTTACAAAACAGCATTCCTTGATTGAGTTAAATTTGCAATGTAACATAACTGAAAACCAAAGTACAGCAGAAAAATTTTTTTTTCTTTGAGAACTAAAAATAATTCCTAGAAAATCCGAGTCTCCTCTGGGTAAGTCTTTGAATACGTCTAGATTTGGGAAGGAGGGTAGGAACTTTGGATGCCTAAGTAGTATAAGGATGCATTGTCGAACTAAATATTCTTCTGCAGGATTAAAGACAAAATAGAATTTTTTACAGAAAGAAGGCTGGAAAAAAACTACAAAGTCTCTTGTTTAGACTGGAAGCTCCTTCAGCGAAGACAGTCTTGTCTTTGAATTCCTGGCGCCTGACACAGAGTTCTACAATAATCACTAATAAAATTAAAATAAAAATGTTGTCTAGACCTGAAGTTTTACCAAAAAAAAGAATAGAGATTATCCAAAACACACATTCAATGTGAATTCACAAAAACAATGAAATCACTTAAGATACTTTTCCTAAGCCTTTTTTTTTTTACAATAACCTTGACTTCACTTGTAAAGTTACTTAATAAATATCTGTCATCGTAAGAAGTTGTATCTGACTTAAAAGGTTCCAGACCAAATATTTAAAAATACACGAAGGTACAGTTTTATACCTACAAAGCATATAAGTATACATGAAATAAATAAGGTGAAATGCAAATAAAATTTTCAAATTTACAAGTTTAAAATATAAAATTGGCTGTAAGCTTAAATTTCTCCCGGAGTAACCAAGATCCTTCATACAGCAATGCTCAACCACTGTAATACTATTTTTCAAAACAAATTTCTCATAGACCAAAAAAGATGTTCACAACTGTTCAAGACCACAAGGTATTTAGGGAACACAGACTATAAGCAGCAGGGGGCCTTCCAGAATAACCTGATAATAAAAAGATGGCTAAGAGTTCCAGGTAAAACTTTTGCTTTCTATTCAATCTTAAAACTGCTGGAAAGCTCTCACATCTGGAGCAAATATAACAATTTAGTTATACAGAGTACACACAGAACTGATGTGGTCTTAGCTATCAACGCATTAGCTGGAAAAAGGTCCTCCCACCATGCAATTTTGGGATGATTTTCCAAATATAAAACACGTATCTGCTTCGCTCTAATAATCTTCAGAAATTGGAAAGCGAGGAATAGCAGTACACATAAAATCCTTCCAAGATGTGCGACAAAGTACTCTAAAATGTTTTAAAAGGCTTAAGTTCTTTCTTACACACAGAATAGTCGTGATGAAAATGTTAAGAGCAAAGGGTCCCTTTGGCAGAAGACCACATTTAACTCTGAATAAAATCCTACGAAGAATTAATACATTTAACCGATGGCCTCTTTGCCTCTTTCCTTTCTTTCCTCTTATGGTCCTACGAAAAACACGAGGGCCTGGAAACTTCAAACGCTGCTAGCACACTTGTAAATACCTTTTTATGCCCAAAAGAGGCTTCGCCACAGGCCTTTAGTAAGTTGGTGTAGAAATTAAACTCTGCTCAAACCGGTTAAATTTTCAAGTCCCAAAGCCAATCTTTTCAGTCCACATATATACAGATTTCGTATTTCTCAACCTTCAACCCGACCGAAATTCTTTTTCGCCTTTTTGTAACACCAAGCAATAATCGCTATGGCCAGTATCATCCTTTCCTTAAAAAGACGACGTGCTATACACAGCATCATGTAAAAACGCAGAACAGATCAAACAAACCTCTTGAGAAAGATTTTTACAAAAACTCCCGTTCACAGAGGCAGCGAAGGACACAAAAAGAAGAACACACAAAGAAGAAAAAGACCAGACATGCCAGGGACACACAATGCCCAGAGGCTGGCACCCTCGCGCCTCCTCGGGGGTCACCGGAGGCCAGCACGCGCGGCCGGGAGCGGGCGGCCCCTGGAAAAGGCCACCTCGCAGATGCGCTCCGCGGCCGCCGTCCCCCGCCTCTACGCCCCCCGCCCCCGGGGACCCGTCTCGCGGGGGCCCAGGGGCCTCGGGCGCCGCGGCGAGGGCAGCGCGGGAAGCGGGGCGCCCCACTCACCCTCCAGCAGGCGGGTGATGAGGCTGTCCACGTTCAGCTCCCCGTCCGCCATCTTGTCGGCACCAGACTCTCCTTCCCGGCAGCGGGAACAAGGGCTTCTCGGCGGCGGAGGCTGCGGCGACGGCTCTGCGCTCCCTCACCTACAAGTCACGCGGCGTTTCGACCCCTGCTCCAACTCCCCCTTTCTCCGGGCCCTCCCCCCACCCCCTCCCCGCCGGGCAGCGAGAGCGCGCGCACCCGCGGAGGCACCCACAGTAAATAAATAAATAAACAAGCGGAGGCCCCCCACGAACCGGGCCGCGTCAGACCCGGGTCGCCTCCTCCTCTTCCTCCTCTTCCTCCTCCGCCTCTTCCTCGGCACCGCCCAGCTCCTCAAAGCTCACCAGCGCCGCCGACGG
>RJWT010039181.1:0-12718 GCA_004365215.1 Cuniculus paca | reverse complement strand
ATTCCCATTTTTTATGCCTCAACACTTTTCCTAATTTTCCTCATTTGTGACTCATTCGTAGGTCTCCGCACTCTTGCCACCTGTCCCTGCATCCAGATGTCACAGGATCTGTGTGACATGGGTGCCAAACTGTCCCGACACAGCAGGAACTCCGGGGAGAGGAGCAGGAAGGGGGCTCGGTGCTGGGGTTGACAGAAGCCCCTCGTCCGGGCTGAGTGACCCCCTGGGCCCAGCCCCCTGGCTGCCTCCGACTGTAGACTTGGGGTCTTCCCAGCTCCTCTTGGCAGGGCGGCGATGGGCACCTGTGCACCCGCCAGAGGCCTGACCCTGGACTCCACTCCTGTGTTTTTCACTCTGCTGGGAAAACCATCGTCTTGAGCTTGCTGGTCGGTGTCAGCATTGTGGATGGACTCACACTTCGCCCTCGTTAGGTGCCATGAGCAGTCGGCTCTTTCCAGGACTGGCTCTCATGAGGCCGAATGGGGCAGCTCAGGCATGTGACCCCTTACTCCACGGTGACCAGCTGTGTGTCCGCCACCGGGTCCTGGGGTCTCTAAGCATCGTGGCGGCATCTCCACGGCACTGACCGGCGCCACACACATGGCCACTCCTAGGACAGGCTCTCCCGGCGAGGACTTCACTTTGCAGGGGTGATACAAAGGCAAAGGTCCTGGTCCAAGCCACAGCCCTGGCTCCGCTGTGCTCTCCATCCTCAGAATGTGTTAGTGATACAGGATGTGAGGCATGGGAGTGGGCTGGGGGCCCAGAGGCTCTCCAGGGGCACCCATTGTGCCTTCTCCTGGGCCCCCAGAAAACCCCGAGGACAAAGGAGCCCAGCCAGGGGGCCACAGGGGCTGCTGTCCCTGCAGGATATCGCTGTCCAGACTTGTCCCCGCCACCCTAAGGCCCGGTCCAGGGACACCTGGCCACTGCCCCGAGCTGGGCCCCGCCGCCTGAGCAGCTCTCTGCCGCCTGTGTCTCACTCCCTGCATCAGCCTGGCTTTCTCGCTAAGCAGGAGGCTATGGGGAAGCCGGGCTTGGAAGTCCACGACTTCCTGGCAGTTAATGACTTTCAGCCAGAGGGAGCCTGCTCCCCTCAGTGTGCAGGAAGGTCCAGGCCACGAGGCACTGCCTGCCGCCCGCCCGTGAGGCCCACGGCAGCCCCTTCTAGGTGTTCACTGCACCCACGCTTTGCTGAGCACTTGACCCCAGTGTGGCAGCCAAGGGGAAGGAGGCGGGCCTGGGCCTCCCACCAGGTGGGTCTCTCCCCACCCCTTCGGCCCCAAGTGGGTGCTGTGCTACAGGAACAGGCACGTGACTCTAAATATGGGGGACAGGCTGGGCCCGCCGGCTCCAGGATTTGGGGTGTGCGCCCGTCACCTTGACGCGCACCGCACTGCAGGAGCCTCTGGTTCCGCCCCTGTCACCCCCAACCAGCCCCTCCCTGGAGTGATCACCACACGGCAGTGACCTCATTCCCTGCGGGTCAGCTCACTTGACCAAGCCACTGCCTGCCACCAGCACTTAGCGAGCAATCCCTCACGCGGCTGCCAGCTCCCTGACACTGCCACACGCCTCGATCCGCCTGCCCCTCAGCAGCACCCTCGCACCGCAGTGGGAAGGGGCGGCCTGCTTTGCAGCCTGCAGACCGGCCTCTCTCCCCCGCGGAGCCATGGCCCCGGGGCCCTCCCGGTGGCCTGCAGCAAGCAGGCAAGAAACCTCATTCCCTCGCCGGCCGACACCGGTCATGTTTGCAGGAATCAGGAACCCTCTGCTCCCCAGAACTTGGTCTTCTCAAATCGCCCATTACACTGTTCGCCAACCCCAGGCAACCTAAAATTATTTCAAATTGCTTTTCGAACCTTAGGAAAACCACGAAAACAAATGAGCTCCTCCATTGAGGGCGCGTTGTGCTTAAGCTGCCAGCCGGATATCTGTGTGGTGTGGCAGCCACCAGGCAGTGCCCTCCAAAGGCCGCAGGAGATGCGGGTCTCTGGTCCAGCAGCGGGCAGCTCAGCACCAGTGCCACGTGTTTCCAGAGGCAAACAAGGGCCCCTGGGCAGAGCTGGGGACAGTGCCTACCCCTTCCTTCACTGACCACTGCATCTGCCAAAGAACGATCGTGCCTCTGTGCACCATGAAGGTGGACGTTATCTGTTCACTGCTGGGGGCCGCACTGTGCCCTCCAAATTTGTGTGTCGGAGCCCTGTCCCAGATGTTATTGGAAGTAGGGTCCTTGCTGGCGTGAGCGCGTTAGATGACTCTGCATTATGCTGGGGTGGCCCCCCAATCTCTCATGACCCAGTCTTATTACAAGGAAAACTCCATGCCGGGAGCCATGGCACACACCAGTCATCCTGGCACTTTGGAAGCCTGAGGCAGGAGGATTGCAAGTTCTAGCCAGACCTGAGCAATTCAGCAAATTAGTGAGACCCTGTCTGAAAGTAATGTGAAAAGGGCAGGGGTGTAGCTCGGTGGTAGAGACCAGCCTGCCATGCCGAGACCTTCAGTTCGATCACCAGCACCACATAAGTGAGGGCCTCAACGGGGACACACTCGGAGGTGGACTCCCTGCGACGGTAAAGGGCGAGGTTGGGTGTGATTTCTGAGGGCCTTGAGAAGCCAGAGCCCGCAGCTGCCACCAACGTCAGATTCGTCTTCACAACCGGAGGGAGCCCCCGCCCCCCGCACCTGACTGTGGGCTTCCGGCCTCCAGACCTGCCAGGGGATGGCTCTGCAGGGGTGAAGGCCCCGTCTGGGTGCTTTATCATGCAGCCCTGGAAAGGGAGGCATCCGTGAGGGCTTGGTTAATTTCTTCATTTGCAATTTGTTTGTCGTATTGGGGATTCAACCCAAGGCCTTCACACTGAGCTCCACCCCCAGGCCTGTTTTACGTTTCATTTTGAGGCAAGGTCTCTACGTGACTAGGTTGCCCAGGCTGGGCTCAAGCTTGTGACCCTTCTGCCTCAGCCTCCAGAGTCCTGAGATCACGCCGGGCCGGTGTGGGCTTTGCCGGGGTAACCCGAGGAAGTAGGCAGATAACTGGACGGAGCTTCTGAGCAAGACAATGTTAGCAGCACTGCGGGGAAGGCACAAAGAGACTCGAAACACAGTTGGTTACCAGTCATTGACTGAGCACGCAGAGCGGGAGCTTTGCCTGCAAGGAAGGGGTCTCGTTCCCTACGAGGCGGGACAGCTGGTGGCATGTTGAGCCACAGGGACACGCAGGACACTTCACTTCTAAGAATACCCTCTGACTTATGAATCTCTCTTCCCTAGTGTCCAGGAGCTTACCGTATTTTAATAAGCAACTGATAACTGCACAACGGTATTACTAATACTTATTACTTCTAATATTTTGCCCATTTATTCTTGCAGATATTTTTCCCCAGCTAAGCAATCATATTGTCTGTGAATAATTTCTTTCTTTTTTAAAATCTCTCAATTCAGCCAACTCCCGAGGCTCCTGGGACCACAGGTGGGCAGGTGCCACCACACCGGGGCATCATGAGTTGACCGGGCCGATTTTGCTTAGCAGCTATGTTCTGAACACCCACGGCGCACCAGGCAGTGGGAGGCGGCCCTGGGGGTGGCCGACTGTGCAGACCCAGCAGACCCACACAGCCCACCTGGGTGCTGGGGGAGGGGGGCTGAGCTGTAGGAGCAACGGTGCCAGGAGCTTCCCGCAGCACCCCTTCCTTCCCTCTGCCACACCCCTCCCTTCCCTTAAGCCTCCCAGGACCCCGGGCCCCACAACCACTCCTGAAGCCATGTTGCTTTCTTGACCCTTGACCCCAGGCTGCCAGCGTCTCCTGAGCTAGAAAGCTGGAACCCCTCACAGGTCAATCAACCCACGGCCTCCTATTCCACGGCTGGCAACGGTCACCCTAAATTACTTTCTGTGAGCGGGGACACTTTCAGAACCAGGCCTCCCACAAAGCCACGGGAAACGGGGATCTAATGAACGCATGATGACAGTGATGCTGGGCCTGCAACCTTAAGCAGGAGGAAGGGGCGAGAGGGAGCAGGCAGTGGGACCGTGGGGGCTTCCCGCACAGGAGAAGCGCTCCATCTGAAAACCCAGCCTGCCCATCACAAAGACAGGAAGCTATGCAGGCTGCCGGGTGGGCCCAGAGGGTCTGTGGGGACCAGGAAGGTGTGGGGACAGCGTCCTGCCACGGAATGGCACGCTGACGGGCTGGCAGCCAAAAGCCCAGTGCTACGTGGTGCACACTTTACAATTCAAAATGAAAGAACAAGCTGGTTCTCGAGGACAGGGCTCCCCGCAGCATGACAGCTGTCCCCCACTTCTTTGAATGTCATCCTTCTCCTCTGCTCTGGTCAAATCATCTCCCAGCCCTGGCCATACGCTGGCAGTGACAGGTCTAAGCACCAAGTGACTTTGCAGGGAAAAGGAAGCGGGTCCCCCGCATGGGCTGGGGTCTCGGGCTAGGGGTGAGCACGGGGAGGGAGCAGCTGGCAGAGACCCCGTGTGTCCCAGCGGTGTGTGACAAAGTGCCTCCTGAGAGGGGCCCCGCCGCGTCGCTGTGAGCACAAAGGGCACTGCCAAGGAAGCGATTTTAAGCCTAATTGTTCCCATTTCTTTTGTTAAATGTCTTCAGCAGCTCACGGGGAACGCAGCGAAAATCCGCATGAAGGCGGCCACAGCGGCGATGCCTCGGGTCCTCGCCTGAGATGACAGCAGCCTGCCCGCCCGGGTGCACAGACGCCTGCTATTCCGAGGACTGGCGAGCCGCTCCTCATCGCTGGGGCAGGCCAGGCGCTGGGGCCGGGGCCATCTTTGCTGACCGGCCTCTCCTGCAGCCGGCGGGCAGGCAGGGGACACTTAATTGTGCAGCCCGTTAGCTGGCAGGAAGCCCTGCCTCGTCCAGCGGGCAGCCAGCATGATAATGAGACAGTTTCTATGGAAATGGGCTTATAACTATTCATTTTCTCCCCATTCCCGACCCATCCACAAAGAGGTTTTCCAAAATGACCCCCATTTTCCTACCCCCAACATCTCCTCACGCCATTGCCCGACCCGCTAATCAGTCCGAGGAGAAAGGAAAGAGGAAATGCCGTCCTTTGACAAGATGTGGGAAACCACCTCGCTGTGTGCTCCGTGTGCTGTGACCGGCAAACAAAGAGCCCTGGCCTGCACTGGGGCCAAGTTTCCAGTAAACTTTTCCCTGCGCGCTCTCGGACGCGCTCTGTGGGCTCCCGGTAGGAGCTGAGCATGCCTCGTGGGCTCTGGGCGGCAGGGTGTCCCCAGCGCGCACCTCAAGGACCTAGCCGAGGGCACCCCAGCTGCACTGCCAGGCTTGCCGGCGATGGGCAGGGATGTGTGTGCGCTGCCGCAGCCGGTGCCCACTGGCTCTGTGTTCTCCACATTTCCGTTACATTTTTCTGAGGGTTTCGGGTCTCAGAGCAGCTGGACAGCATAGGAAAGCCGGGGGCCCACGGGCATCCGGGCCATGAAACAGCACCCAGGGCCCAGAACAGGCTCGGCTGTAGGGCTTTGGACAGGTGCTGCACCTCCCTGCGCCGCAGCTGCACCACCTGGCAGTGTGACAGCAGAGGGCCCACCTGGTGCCGCGGGGAGCAAAGGTGTCCGGGGCCACAGCTAACCTCAGCCTGCTGTATGGCTGGGTCCCGGGCTGGGATGTGGTGAGAGGACCCAGGTGCAGCTCTGTCCTGTCCTCCCCACGGTCTATGCTGGAGGCCACCCCCGTTTGACCTAAGGTGCCAGGTACTCTCCTATGTTGTTTTTGCCCTGGGCGAGGGGGCCCTGAAGGTGACTGTCCCCTCACGTCCTCCGGGATGCCAGGCAGCTGCTATGCAGAGTCAGTCCCCCACGAACGCTGGGTGAACTCATCAGGGAGGTAGGGAAGGATGGGGACAGGTGACCTGCATCCACCCTGTGCCCTGGGGACCAAAGATGATGGCCTGGGGTCCTTGGAGGCTGCACTGGCTGGCAAAGGCTCTGGTGGCAGCTGGCCACACACCTCCTCTTTGTCCTGTCCTGTCCGCCTGGCTTGGCCAATGCCACAGAGCAGGGACCAAGGTCTGCTAGGGGTCCCGCCATGCCAGCTCAGCTCTCCAGACCACAGGTGAGGACTTTGGCTTCGGAGCCTGGAAATTTGAATTTCCAATGAACAGCAGATCATCGACTAGGACCAGTATGTCCCACGCAATATGTGGGGTAGACGTGTACTCAGAGCTCACCCGAAATGCTGACCTAACCCAGTGTCTGGCCGCTTGCCCAGCCACCTGCCCTGATGGGGCAGGTGCCCCTTGCTGGCCTCGGGCTGTGCCAGGAAACTGGTCTGCACCTTGGCCAAACCGCTGCTGGGACAGTGACTGGGTCAAGGCCTCTGGCTCCAGGTAGGAAATGGAGCCATGAAGCAAGTCACCCAGGTTACCGTGTCACCAGGCAGGGCCCCATCCAGAGTGACCGGCGTCCTTGCAGAGGACACTGCAACAGGAAGACGCACAGAGGGCTGACCACAGGGATGCTGGGGAAAGATGCCATACACGAGCCAGGGAGCGAGGCCGGGGGAGGACCCAGCTGCTCCCTCCTGGATGGGAGCCTCCTGCCACCCAGTGCTGTTGGAGAGACTCAGGCAGCAGCATCTGTCCCTCCACCCGACGAGACATGCACAGCCGGGCCGTGCTGGGCCTGCAAGGGCGCACTCGGAGCCCAGGGAAGGGAAGCTGTGGTGGCTGGGGCTCCCACCACCTTCCAGGATGACTCTTCATCCGTCCCCGTTCCAGTCAGCGACCTCAGCCTTGGCCACACTGGGGTTGCCCTGGGGCTGTGGGTGGGGTGGGCTTTTTATTCTTTTTAAACAAAAATGTTCGATCCCTCAGCCCGGGTCTGGGCCTTTTCACATCACAAAAGCCAATGGGGGCCAAGAAAATGGGACAGTGAAATCACAGCCCTTGTGAGAGTTGGTGGCACCTAGTCAGCACATACAGAAAACATCACATAAAATTCAAACCAGATTTGGGGGCATAAGCCTGTCACCCCAGCACTCCAGGAGGCTGAGGCAGAAGGAATGCACATGCAGCCTCACAGGGCTGGGGATGGATGTCACTCAGTGTAAAGGCCTAGGTTCGGGTTCAATCCCCAGGAGAGCAAAACAGACAAATGAATAAAATTCCAATGACTTAGAAAGTACAGAAATATCCGTGACTTAGGTAGAGATAGGAAAAAACCTTCCTTTAAAAAAATTTTTTTTAATGCTTCTAATTTAAATGATCGTAGTGCAGTGTTTGAAAAGTTCTAAAATTCACATCAGGCCAGACTTCCTCCTTGAAAAAATAATCCCCTTGAAGCCGAGACACCAGCTGGATTGTCCAGCTGTCTTCATCATGGGCAGGTCATGGAATCCATCAGGACTTCAGCGTTTGCTTCGGGACCTCGTCTGGGGAGATGCTGGGGTCCTGCCCCATGCGGAGGCTCGACCAGCCCGCTCATCTGCCGAGGAGTCATCTTTGTGTGTGTGACGCCGGAGCTGACACCCAGTGCATCACCACTGCCTGCGGGCACCAGCTTTGATCTTCAGGGCGAGCGCCTGGTGCAAACTAGCAACAGTCACGTCAAAGAAAGGTGTGACACGCCACACCAGGAGCCTCGGCGGTGGCCTCCTCATTCTCGGTGGCTGGGAATGTCCATCCGAAGCCCAGGGACTGGGCCGTCTCCAGGTCCATCCGCGCTGGGGTCATCTCACCAAGGCAGGATCCAGACCCCCCCAGCCCCGAGTGAGTGATTGCTGAGCATGTCCAGGTCCAGCAGGCGTGAACCTGGGGCCACCCAGGAGGGTCCTAGACCCCACCCCCGGTCTGCACCCTGCAGCCCCGTCCTTGCTGCTCTGGAATCCCCTTTGCTGCCCAGGCCTCACCCCACCAAACAGCTGGCTCCAGCCTGAGTCTGCTTCCAAGTGAAGTCAGAGCCTCAAGTTATCCTTCTTCCCAAACAGGATCAAGGAAGGCTGAGGAGCGGGGTGTGCAGCTGCCAAAGGAACCACCGTCAATACCATCAACAAAACCAAGCACACATAACGCACGCGGGAAAGCACAACCCAGGTGGGAGGCACCTGTCCTGAGAGATTACAGGCCGGCGTCCGGAATGTCGGTGGGACAGGCATCCTGTATGCCGTCCACTCATCTGAGGATCCCTGAGGATCTGAGGCTCCAAGCTCCTGCCACTGCCAGGCGACCGTCCAGCTCCACGTCCTGCTCTGAGAAAGAGCTGCTCAACCGGCAGGTGCCAAAGCCCTTCAGCTGGGGGACAGGGCAGCCACAGCCAGCTCTGAAACTCCTGCTCCTCCAACTCTCCCTGACCCATACCACACCACAGAGCCACCTGCAAAGCCCACGCCCGGGCCTTCTGAGTCTCCTCCCCACTCCTTACACCCTGGGGAGCCACAGGTCACCACCAAGGTGCTGGAGGCATCCCCCAGAGCTGACACCCAGCTGGGTCCCACAGGCCACATGGCTGGCACAGAGCTTCGGGCGGAAGCCAACCTCTGCTTCCTTCCTAGCACTAATGTAGGCCCCAGGTCGGGCACAGCTGAGATCGGGCTTGGAGGCGCGGGCCCAGCTTGTGCCAGGCAGAGCCCAGTGGTGAGCCCTACCCGAAGCCTCAGCCCAGAGAAACAAATCCGTAAAGTAGATTTCTATTCCCCGCTTCCCAGTTGCTGTAAGTTAAAACCATTGAGAGAAACACAGAGACAGAGAGAGACAGAGAGAGACCTAAATGCATAACCCCAGGAAGACGGTGACACCAGACAACAAAACCCTTCCAAACCCAAAAAATATTTTGTCCTTCTTTTGAGCGTATTGATTTGGCTTTGGGTCAATGCATCTTTTGAATGGTGGCCATCGACTTACACAAATCCAGCCACAAAAACAAGCAACGGTCACTTCTGCAGAGAGGGGATTTGCTCAGAAATCAGCTTTGATCACGCCTGCCCCAAGCATTGTCTTCCGCAAAGCACTCCTAAAAATCACAACTGAAATTCAAAGGGCCACAGCCAAAGGCATCGGAAGGGTCCTGCGTCCTGGGAGCCCGCAGCCAGCCCCATCTGTTGCTCAGGGCAGCCAGGACCCTCATTCTATCACAGCTCAAAGTAGGTTATCTGAATAAATGGGGGAGGAAATCAAGGAGATATATGAGTGCTGTGGGGTATTTGTCATCTCCTCCGTCCTTCCTTCTCCAGGAATATTGGTGATGAATTTGCAAATGGTCCTGGATTATGACAGAGCTGTTCTCTCTCTTCATTATTTATCCCTTCCCTGCACACCTCCATTAGAGGCCACAGTGACAAATGCATGAATAAAAGGCAGAGACAATATTTGAGCAATGCGTTGTAAATCTCCTTCTACGCATTATTAATTTAAAGAAGTCCATTACGCCCAACAGCTCTGAAGAGAGCACCAAGGGACCACGAGGACGGCCTCTGCCCGTGAGGGTCAGGGGAGGAGAGAACAAAATCAACTCCCCCCCAGCCAGCGGAGGTCGGGTTGGTCTCTCACCGAATCCTGCAGCCCTTCCTTCAGCCACCCAGGTCTTATTGAAACGGAAGACAAAACACTCGCTCCCCCAAACACAAGCCTGCTTTGCAAAGTGGAGCCGGCAGAGTTCGAGGCGGTCTCATTCCCCAGGGGCTGCAAGCTGGGGTCCCAGTGGGGCGGGAGCAGGGGCTGCCTTCCCTTGCCCTCCCCAGTGAGAGACGCAGGAAGCGCTGCACACATGGGGAAGGGAAAGGAGAAGCAGATGGAAGATGCTGGCGGGGGGCGAGCACGAGCGGGAACAATAGAGCGGCCCTTTCCTCCTCCCAGAGGGAATTCCGCCGAGCAATCGCCTACTGCGAGCCGATGGGGACAGCACAGATGACAGGGTGACAATGCTGCGACCCTGAAGCCAAAGCGCCAAGACGCGCTGATCTGCTGATCGGTAGCGGCCGGGCCGCAGCCACGGCCAAGCCCCACAGCCTGAATTTTCTTCCTGTTTCCTCTGCTTTCAAAGCCCTCCCAAAGGAGCCGAAGGCCGAGTCCTGACACCTGCCTGGGCCAGCAGCAGAGCTGTCGCTGGCCAGCACAGGACGCCTGGGTAAAAGGCTCTTCCAGGGCCCAGGGCCCGTCCTCCAGGCAGAATCCGGCTGACACAGGTCTTTGGAGAAGGCCCATGAGGGCGTGGAGTTCAACGCGAACCCCTGGAGCACTGGGGTGCAGGCAGGGTCAGAGTTTATTCCCACCGCGATGAGGCAGCAGATTCACAAGAAACCTCCATTTGCTCACTTGAACCACAGACTTCTTTCTGTAGTTTTGTTTAAGACAGAATTTGAGTTTCTGTTTCTTTCCCCTGCTGTGCGCAGCAGTGATTTTCCAGCAGTTTCCTGAAGTGCTGCCCTCTCCCTGCCAGCTTTCTCACTCTGATCCCCCTGGAGGCCTGACAGGAGGGGGCTTCACGGCCTGGGGTCTGCACACCCCCTAACCTGGGCTCTTCCGGGCCTTCTTCCCCTTCCAGGACAGCGTCGGGCAACCAAAGCCTTCAGGGAGCTGCAGTGGGGCAGCACTGGGGCTGCAGGGCAGAGAGCAGCCGGAGGCTGGAGGGGCACGGGGCTGTGAAGTGGGGGGCTGTCCCAGGGTTCTGTGCTGCACCCCGGTCATCCTAACAACACCCTCGCTAGCGTCTTCCCCCTGAAGTTTCAAGCCTTCCATAGCATGGAAAAGACCGACACGCAGCGGATAGCTCTGTCCCTTCCCAAAACCTCCCACCCAGTTGGGACAAGCTCCCCTGCCCCCAAGTGCCCATCGCCCCGAGGTAGCATGCGCCAGGCTGCAGTGACAGTTGGTCAGCCCATTTAAGGGCCCAGTGGTGGATCCCCCGGCAGATCCTAATGACTCATCACAGGCCTAGCCCGGCAGGTCCCCGTGACAGCCCAGTGGCACACAAGGGCACACAGTGGCCGGGCCCGGTCAGACCTGCGGCTCTAAAATTAGGAGCTCAGACAAAAGAGCTCAGGCCAGCAGGCTGGATGGAGCAGGGGACCAATCCCTAGGCTGATTCTCCTTTATGCGTCGCTCATCAGCCTAATTGCTTCGGAAGCTGTGGTTTTCTTTAAAGCAGAGCTCAGAAAGGAAGACTCCCTGGTAACTCGCGAAATCAAAGTTGCCGCGGACGGATGGCAGTGTAGACATGCACATATTAATTTGAATTTTGTAAGACAAGTGCTGCATGTTATTAATATAATTGCCAGTTATAGAAACGGTGTATTTACTGTGCTTTCTGCATCACTTTGCGCTCCGCGCTTCTCCAGGGTACGAGTGTAGTGTTCAGCTGGTGTTTACTGAGCGTACGACTGTTAATCAGCGTAAATTAAATGTGTACTTGAAACCCCCACTTAAAGCCCAGCTAATTATTTTTTGATCCAAACAGGACTGCCTTTTCCGGAAGGGTGAAGCGGGCTCTCCGGGACCAAATGGTGGCGAGGGAAACTGTTGCCAGCTTGGGGATCGGCCTCTGAAAAGATGCTCGCTCGGCCGTCTCTGTCACCCCATTTTCACTGTGGTGGATGACGGTTTCTTTTAGCCTGGCCCGGCCAAGTGGCTACCTGTGTGAGGGGCCTGTCAGGCAGGTGTAGCTTGTACCCCAGACAGACAACTGCCTACTGGCTGTGTGACAGCCACACCGGCCCTCCACGGGGACGTGGGCTTCACTCCTAGTGTGGGAACTGCACAGAGCAAATGACACACACACACACATGCTTACACACGCACAGGGCCCTCCCGCTCAGCCCACCCACAGCCTCCCCTGCACCAGGCGTTTACTGATCACAAAAGTGCATAGATTGAGAAGCTGCAGGTCTCCAGAAGAGGAGAGAAAGATTGGGCACTGGAGACCCAATGGAGCTGGCTCAGGCTGCTGGGTGCTGCCTGAGACTGCTGGTGAGCTCTGTGGACACTTCTTGGGCAAGAGGCCTTTTAGCAATGGCCTCTGCAGTGGCTCTCCTGGGCGCTGTCCGCAGAGCCTGTCTCCCAGCTCTGGGCTGGGGGGAGAAAGGGGTGCAAGCTCATCCTGGCTGAGGATGGGAACGCCTGGGTTCAGGAGGCTGGTGCCACAGCCACGTCAGCCTGGACTGAGTTCTCACTGCAAACTACGGGGTCCTGGCCCCACCATGAGTCAGGAGGCAGGTGGACAGCAACACAGTACAGTCCTGGACAAACACTGCTCCTGCGCTCACGATGCTGTGGGGACGCAGGGCTTCCTGAGGAATGTATTCAGGGGCATAAGGGGCAGCATAGTAGCAGATGCCCTCCAGGAAAAAGTCACAATTCTTCAGAGCCTGTTTCATTATTTCGAGATGAAGATCAAATGCACGGGGCCTGCTCAGAGAGCATTAGCAAGCCAGGGCACAGGGAGTGTGTACTCCAGAGCTTGCCGGGTGGGTGCATGGAGGGATGGATAGCTGCATGAGTGGATGGATGGATGGATGGATTAAGGGATGGATGCATGGCTGGATGGATGTATGGATGGATGTGTGGATTAATGGGTGAATACAAAGATGCATGGATGGATAGATGAATGGATGGATGGATGGAAGAATAAATGGATGGATGGGTAGGTACATGGATGGATGGATGAATGGATGGATTAAGTGATGGATGCATGGATGGATGGATGGATGGATGGATGGATGGATGGATGGAT
>RJWT010039180.1:0-12717 GCA_004365215.1 Cuniculus paca | reverse complement strand
TGGAAATCTTGTTTCGGGCCTGGTCAGTCAGGCGGTCTTTGGTAAATATAGCTGGGACAGCCTTGGCTGACAGCAAGCCACCCAATAGCCAGCAATTAGGGTGCCTGGGAAAATGGATGAGAAGACCTGGCTGCCCTTCCCAGGGCCTCCGCCCCTAGTACCCTTGAGGGCCCCTTTCCAGTTCTCTGTCAGCACCTGCATGGGGCTTTCCTGGCTCTGGGTCTACATCACGGCTCCTCTTCTGTAATACGGCCTCGGGTCCCACCAGCACTGCCCTGAGCTGGAAAATCCCTCAGAGCCCGAGTAGCCTGTGACCATACAGGCAGGAAACTGTGACACTCAAGGCACGCAGGCTGTGGGGGTTATTCTTGGTATGTGGTTGGGAAGGGCGGGGCTGGCTGGGGGAGGGACGGGATGGGAGAACAGAAATCCACCAAGAAGGAACCTTGCATAGTCTCCCACCTCGGCTTCCCAGAGTGCTGGGGTTACAGGTGTGTGCCACTGTGACTGGCTTAGACTCCAGGCTTTATGTAACTAGTACTGTAATTGGCATAGAGTAAGGCCTCAATAAATGGTAGCCTTATTTTCATCTTCCTCCAGACGGCACTCATTCCATTTTGCAGAAAGGGAAACTGGGACTCCAGAAGCTTGTATTATTTCCCAGCGTCATATGCTACTGACTTGTCCGCTGATACCACAACTGTTTATTGAGTCCCTGCCATGTGGCAGCCATGTTTGAACTGAGAGGCATAGAGTCCTCATCATGCCCCGGTCCTCAAGGTCTACCTGTGTATGGTCTAGTGAAGTGAGTCAGACAGTGAACAAGTAAGCAAGTCAACAAGAAAGGGAATCACGGATCTGGGTAGGAAGCCACAGAAAAGGAAATACGGAATGTGAGCATGGTAGTATTCTGGAGAGGGTGCCAGGGAAGGCCTATTTAAGAGGTGACAATGTAGCTAATGGTTTGGTAGATGCCAAGGAGCCTGAGAAAGGTGGTTTTCAGCAAGGCTACAGCAAGTAGAAAGGTGGGGATGGGTGATTCACAGCAGTGGGACTGAGGCAAGCAGGCAGGAGGTGGAAGCAGAAAATAGGAAAACAGGTGGGGCAGGAACAATAACTCAGGTTGGGAGGCATTGCCAGGGGCCAAGGCTTGACAGTAATCCAGTGGTTTAGGGCCCCATGACTGGCAGGCTCTTGTGCATGCAAGGCATGTGCTCTACCTCAGAGCTACATTCCCAGCCCTTGAAATTCTTAGTAACTTTAAAAACAAGGACTCTGGTAAGGCACAGTGGCACGTGCCTGTAATCCCAGCTACTTGGGAGGGTGAGGTAGGAGGATCCCAAATTCAAGGTCAGTATGGCAGTTTAGTGACATCTTGTCTCAAAACAAAATAAGAAGGGATGGGGAGGGATATAGCTCAGTGGTAGATCACTTGCATGGCCTGTGCACAGCTCTGGATTCAATCTCCAGTACTGGTGAAAAAAAAAGACCAAGGGCTCTGAATTTTCATTTTGCACTAAGTCCTTCAAATTATGTAAATGGTCCTGATAGTTACACATTCATTCAAATATTAAAAATATATATATATATTTATTGAGCATCCACAAAGCCACTGCTCAAGGAGAAGTAAAAGAAGAAAAAAAAATTACCCACTTTCGTGGAATTTACTTTGCATGCTTGCTAGATAAGGAAACTAAGGTTTGCAGAAGGTTAACTTCCTTGCTCAAGGTCACACAGTAAGTGAGTTTCCAAGTTTTAACTCAGGACTCTTTAGGATGCTCTCCCCCGCCTCAGGTAAGGCTATAAATTGTTTAACATGCTACCAGGCAAAGAAGCTGTTCTCTGGGTTTTAAAATGCACTATTAACTCATTTATCACAACAGCCCTATTGTAGAGATGAGGAAATGGAGTTCAGAGAGGTTAGGTAACTTATCTAAAGTCACAGCAGCTAAGAAGCAAAGCTCAGACTTGAAACCCAAGTCTCTTGGCTGGAGTCATGCTCCTAGCCATGCCTACACATTGCCTTTTGAAATAAGCATTCAGAAAAGTGTGGCTTTTATAATTTGCTTTGATCACCATGGTTTCCATTTGTGTCGGGAGCCCCCACACACAAGGCATGACCCGAATCAACACAGATGCAATAAATGGATAAAGAAATGAATGAGTAGATGCATCCAAACAATGTGGTAACTTTTACAGCTGCCACCCCCGACCCCAACCATTACCACCCCAAATCTGCCGTGACTTATCGCCAGGGCCTCGACACCCAGCCTTCTCTGTGCCGCCCTGAGCCAGTGATGAAATCTCACTGCTGCTCTCAGATGTAGAAAACAGGGTCGCGCCTTCCAGTAAGCAGGCTGAGGCTTGAAGGAAGGGAGGAGTTCACAGTGATGGTTATCAATGAGTAAAACTTCCCTCTTCCTGCTTAACGACAGGGCTCAAAGAGGTCTCCCTCCCCATAAAGCTGTCACTGTGGAAAGGGTCTTATCTCCTGTGGGTGGGCTGATCTTTGGCATTTGTCAGGGAGGCAGGCCCTAGGCAGTGGGTGATTTGGGGGGCTCTAGATGAGACCCCTGCCCAAAATAATCACTTCCCATCATCCTCACAAACATGTGAAATCTCTTGTCATTCTTTCATGATTCAACAAAGAAGCCAAGGAGTAGTAGCGCACACTTACAATCCAAGCACCAGGGAGGTTGAGGCAGGAGGATTGCCAAGAGTTCGAGGTCAGCTTGGGCTATGTAGTGAGTCCAAGACCAGTCTGAACTGCATAGCAAGACCCAACTCAAAACAAACAAACACCACCACCAACAAAAAAAAGAATCAACAAAGATTTATTGAATACCTACCATATGTCAGATACTCCTTGAGGAACTGAGGATACAGCAAAATATAAAATGAGCAAAACTCCCTCCCCTCATGGAGCTCACGTTCTAGTTCAATGTATATTCACTGGAACTATTTTGACTGAGCAGAAAACATTGAAGGTATTACCTTGTGAGGCACTAGATATTTTGTACTCTAAAGTATTATTGAGCATTAGCTGGGTATGGTGATACACATTTGTAATCTCAGCACTTAACTAGGCTGAGGCACAAAGATCACTGTGAGTTTGAGGTTAGCCTGAACTACCTAGTGAAATCCTGTCTCAAAAAAAAAAAAAGTATTATTGGACTCTGTCTAGGACACAGAGTACTCTTTAACTGCTTCCAGTGAGAAGGTAAATCTGGTCTTTGTTATTTCATTTAGCCAGAATCAAAAGTTCTCTTCCATTTTCCTTATGAGAATATCTACAGGTCTGGAAATATCATCTGTTATTTATACCTTTGGTTTTTGTTGTCGTTTTTGGCTTTTTGAGACAGTGTCTTGCTACGTAGTCCAGGCTAGTCCTGAACTATGTAGCTCAAGTCCAGGTTGGCCTTAAATTGTGGTGACACTCCTGTTTCAGCCTCTTGAGTGCTGGGATTACAGACATGCACCACCATGCCCAGCTGTTTATACCTTTGTGTGAATGAGTTTATAAGATCCTTTCTGAGGCATTGTGGTCTTAGGAAATGAAGAACTGGAAGATATTAAAGTAGAGTGCAGGATTTAGGGTAAATCCAAAAAACTGTTTAGTCATTATTGCATCTGAATTCACCATGTTCTTGGAAATCCTCCAGCAAGGCATGTGCTTCTCTTTCCATTTTACAGATGGGAATAATGCAACTTGAAGGGCATAAATGGCATAGCCCAAAGTAACACAGATGGAACTGAGCATGGTGGCACATGCCTGTTATCTCAGTACTCAGGACCCTGAAGCAGGAAGAGAGCAAGTTTGAGGCCAGCCTGGGCTGCATAGTGAATTCAAGGCCAGTGTCAACTATATAATGAGACTCTTGTCTTCAAGAAAGCAAAAATAAATAAATTAATTAATTAATTAATTAATTAAAAAAATAAGATAAAAAAGGCTGGAGATATAGTGCTTAGCAAATATGTACAAAGCCCTGGGTTTGATCCCTAGCTGCAAGAAAGAAAGAAAAAAAATTTTAAAAAGCCAGAAGGCTAGTTGGGATTCTGAGCCACCAACTTCTACCAAAGAGCTCCTTCAGACACTCTTGGGTCAGGGGTCATCTTCCAGGGAGGACAAAGGAGGTCTGTGATCACCAGCACATGCTAACTTTGTTGTCATGCGCCCCAGTGGCCTTGCCCCACTGCCTGGGGCTTGTCTGAGGACAGCTTAGGCTTCTGATGGGCACAAGTCAGTACAGTTGCTCCTGTTCCTGAGCAGGACCCAAAGGTTAGAAGCACCTACTAGAGCAATTGATGAAAATATAAATTTCACAAGGGCAAGAGCTGCTTCTGACTGGGTCTGCACTGGGCCACACCACTACTTAACTCAGGTGAGGTCTCATCACCACACAAATTAGTGGCTTTGAGGGCTAAACAGAGTATAAGAAATGTCTACCTCAGTGTTTCATCTCTGAAAAGCAGACAATAATCCCTGCATTTGATGTTGCTCGGAGTTCACTGATACAGTCAAAGGTCCATGAAGACTGAGGTTTTGGTCTGCTTTATGTCCCCTGCTGTTTCCCCAGTATCTTAAACAATGCCTGTCACAGAGTAGGTGCTTGATAAATAGTGGGTGGTTGAACAAGTGAGAGTAAAACACCTAGGTTTCATTTTGTGTAATTAAACAGGACCCAAGGTGGTGTTATGGTTTAAAGGAGAAGAGTTTGCAGTCAGGCCTGGGTTTGACCTCTGTCTCTGCCACTTTTTTTTGGTCTTTGATTCTGGGGTTGAACCCAAAGCCTTCTGAATATGAGTGCTGTACCACCAAGCTACGTCCCTAGTCATTTAAAAATTATTTTTTATGTTGAACAAGGGTCTTGTCAAGTTGACATGTTGCCGGCCTGGGCTCAAACTTGCAATCCTCCTGCCTTCCGACTGCAATCCTGGGATTACAGGCCTGCACCACTACACCTGGCTTGGCTCTGCACTTTTTTTTTTTTTTTTTTTTTTGCGGCACCGGGGATTGAACTCACAACTTTGCACTTGCCAGGCAGGCGCTTAGGCCGCTGAGCTAGATTGCGGGCCGGCTCTGCACTTTTTAGCTGTGTGACTTTGAAACTTTTTGAGCCTCAGTTTTCCCAGAGCCTGTAAGGAGGGGACTCATCTGTATGTCAGTATCCTGAGGATAAAATAGGGCCACGTACATGTGCTCAAAAGTATTCTTGAAATTCTAATGTGTCTAGCAAGGAGGGTACATTTTTCTCCCAAAGGACTTTTATCCCAAAAGAACCCAAAGGGTTGTTTCCCTGAAAGATAAGGATGCATGGAACATAAATTCCTATCGAATATCCCTTAGGCAACTTAGGTACCCCTTGCACTTGCAGGCAGCTCCCCATCCAGACTTGTCCCTGCTGCATCCTGGTGTAGCTGGATGCACCATGCCGCACCAAGGCCTGCTAAAGACCTGCTCATCAGCTGCCCCTTGAAGTTGGAAGTGTTTTTCTTGTGCTGTGGTTGGCCTAGCCTCAAAGCTAACAAGCAGCCTGTGCCTGCACCAGGCTAAAGTGGGTGCTCTCCAGATCTTCTGGGCAGATTGTGAATGAAACCTAGTCCTCCAGCAAAGCAGCCCACAGATAAAAGAGACTGTCCCGGCAGGCTTGGTTCATCCACCCTGATTCATGGATCTGTTTCAGGTTTGGGTCTTGGCCACCTCCCAAGTGGCAGTTCTTATCCTTCTCATCTGGAATCTTTGGGACCTTTAGATGTCACATCAATTTGTTTGTTTGTTTTAGAGCTTGGTCATTGTCAAGGGAAGACGCCATGGTTTTGAGAAGGACTCATGAGGCTGAGACTGAAGACTGCAGGGGCAGGGGAGAGCAGTCTAGATGAGCGACTAGCAGGCTCTAGTGCTCTGATGCAGAGGGGAGACATACTCCAAGGGCAAAGTGGCCAGGGTATTGGAGCACTGAGAAAGCTTTCAATTAACAAAAGTAATTCTGATGCTGATTGGAGAAAAAGAGATTTTAGACCTAGATATCCATATCTCTTTTTATATTTTCTGGAGCTTACATTTCTCCAGGCCTCACTACTTTGTGGCTCTCTCCAGCGAAAGCTCCCTGAATAGATGTGTATGTGTTTGCCCATAGCCAGCTACAGTGCTTTTATGTATTCACTTACTCATTCACTTGAAGATAGGGAGCATGGTTCAATGGTTAGGTGTGCACGCATGAGCCAGACAGCTGGAGGTTGGTTACTCTGACTTTTACTGTGTGAGCTCAGGGAAGTTACTTCCTCCTTTCGACCTCAGCCCACTCATCACCTAAATTGGCATAATAGTGTCAACCTCACAAAACTGTATGCGAGTCAGCTACACGAATACCCCAGAAAGCACGCAGAATGGTACCTGCCGCATAGCAGCCACTCAAAAATAAATAAAATGGTGTTCTTACTCTTTTTCAGCAAACATCTGTTGAGCATATCGTTAATGACTAGCATTGTGTATCTAAGGATCACTGGGCTCATGGAGCTCAAAGATGGCACCTGCCTTCCTGAAGTCACACTTTAGGCTCCATACCAACTTTTGGTAATTTTCTCTCTTTATCTGAAGGGAAATGTTTACTGATAAACTCATGAAAGGAGAATGATTATTCCTTTTTCCTTCAGGCCTTGAACTGTGTGGCGTTCCTTCTGTTTTGGTGTGTGTGTGTGGGGTGTTTGGTTTGGTTTGGTTTTCTGTCTTTTTGAGACAGTTTCACTGTGCAGTTCAGGCTGGCCTTGAACTCACTTTGTAGCCCAAGCTGGCCTCGAACTCGAAGTGATCTGCCTGCCTCAGACTCCTGAGTGCTGGGATTACAGGCTTGCACCACCACACCTGGCCTACCCTCTGTTTTATGTGTGCCATTTTAAGGACCAGAGGGCCCGAAAAAGGTTCTATGACATTCACACAAAGGCATGTCTCCTCCTATGAGCCCCAGTTTCCTTAGCTGAAAGATGGGTGAGAGGAGTGTTGATTGCTTCCTTATAGAGTTTTCAGAGCAAAACAAGCCAGGCCAGGCGCCATGGAGACTAAGTGCTTGAGTAGTGGTAAAGAGTGAGGAAACCTCCCTCACTCCAGGGGGTTTCCTAAGAAGGTAGGGACAGCCTCCAGGGGCCAGCCACAACAGCACACATCAACATGAAGTGCAGGGTCACAGTCACCTTGTTAATAAACAGTGACTGTGGTTGACAGGGTGAACCCCTCTGACTCAAAACTCATGCTCACAGATGACAGAAACTTCTCTCCACCTGGCCTAGGCAAAACAGAGAAATGCAGGGTGGAGGATGTGGGACAGCTTTTATATGCACAGAGGCCAGAGCTGATTTTCTTCCCTAAATCCAGCCTTCCTTCCAAAAGGGGGAAAAAAAAGAAAACAAAAGAAAAGAAAACATAAAGAAAAAGAAACAACAACAACAGAAAGATTCTCATCAGCAGAGTTGAGAAGCACAGACATGGTGGGTAAAGGGGCCCCACTGCATGTTCAGGGTCCCGGAAAAGGACGCTGTTACTTCAGCCTGAGAATGCCTGACCGTTTTCCCTTGCTGCACATACGCAGCTCTTATGCATGTGCACTGGCCCATATAAATGTCATTTCCCCAGCTAGACTACAAGCCCCATAAGAACAAAACTGTGACCGATACTATCCTCATGCTTCTTTCTTCCCTCTCACCCTGACACTGCACACAGGCTGGCAATACTGTATCAGGTATACTGCTTGTCGCCTGGTCACAGAATGTCCCAGATAAAGAAAGAGAAGGAAGCACTAACGCCCAGAGACAGAAGGCAATTTTCCTAAGGTCACATAGCCCCAGGTTGACAAGGCTCCAGTCTGCCTGCCCTGAGGACTCTGCCAGCTTTCCTCTCCTGGACATAAGGACTCCCATCCCCTACCTTCACAGAGAAGCCCCTGAAGAGCCCCACGCCCATGTGTTCTGTATGTCTCCAAGCTGGTGATTTTGATCAGTCTTTATAGTTGTCGGAGGCACCCACACTGACCCACTTTCCCCTCATTCAAGATAAGGACACTTTTGACCCTGCATTCCAGCCAGGGTAGCTTTCATTCTCAACTCTGCCTCACTTCCCTCCCCTTCAGGGCTTTTTTGTTTGCGGTTTCCTCTGCCTGCATCCCTGGATTTGTCTGCAAAGGGCTACCATCAGGGTGGCATGAACATCAGAAATACCTGATCACAGGTTCTGGAGTTTAGAAGTCAAAAAGCAAGGTATGGGCAGGGGTGGGAGGATTCCCTCTGAGGCAGTGAGGGGGATCTGTTCCATGTGTCACCCACCCCTAGACTCTGGTGTATGCTGGCAATGTCTGGCATTCTTTTGCTGGTAGAGACATTACCCCATCTTAGCCTTCATCTTCACATGACATCCTCCCTATGTGAGTGTCTGTTTCTGTCCAAATTCCCCTTTTAATAAGAACATTGCTCAGAACTAGGGTCCTCCCCAGTGATCTCATACTAACTTGATTACCTCTGTGACAACACTACTTCCAAATAAATTCACATTCTGAGGCACTGAGGATTAGGACTTTGACATCTTTTTGTGGGAGGGAACAGTATTCTCACCCCCCTTCTTCATCCCATGTCAACCAGACAACTCCTATTTACCCATCCTATCTCTGGCAAATTCATCTTGAATACCCCAGACCACACTGGCCCTTTCGTGTGCCCTCCTGGGCTCTGCCTTCAACTTTATTGTGAAATACTGGTGTTTATTTGTGTAACTGTCGTGTTAGCACCAGTGTCCCCTTCGATTACTGTCAACTTCATGAGGACAGGAACACAATTTCTGCATGTACCCTCGAAGCCAGTGCAGAGCATGAAGAGAACAGGAGTAACTCTGTGGTCTGGATGAGTGAACCATTGAGAGATTAACCTTTGCTAATCACAAAGGTGGAGAAGAGCTTACAAGGAAGAGCCTCAGAAGCAGGCGCGTTAGTGTTTCCTTCAGTGGGAAAGAAAATTCTTTCTTCACCACCCACCAAGTCCAAGCCTCCACCTTCACACAGCCTGGCTGGTTGTGTAACTCCCTCCTGCTCCCTTGCACCAGTCCAGCTGGGAGACTCCATCTCAGCCTGGCCGTGCAGGAAAGGCCTCTGGCTGAGTCAGCAGAACAAGAAGGCAAAGGCTCTGAAACCCAACCTCTGGCCTAGAGCTGGGGGTGGTAAGGTTCACTGAAGGTAAAGGTACTTACTTGAAAATTCAAAAGGCCAGAAGGAGCATCGAATTTCAGAAAGGCACTGCTAGGTGGTAAGAGACCAGCTGTGCCCTGAGCCCCAGGTACCCAGGATGGCTGTGTCTGCATGGCAGGTGCCACAGAAGATGAAATGCTACCCTTGGTGATCTTTACCTTCCTGTCTATGGGTGGGACGAGAAAGAGATAGAGACCAGTGGACACTGAGGGATCTTCATTTGGCTGAAATGAAACAACTTGACCTGTTACTGACTCCAACAGAAGCACCTTGGCACAGGAGCGAGGCTTTTGTTTTCATGCTTGAGCAACAGTGGGGAAACTGGGGTGGAGGGGACCGAAGCCCCAGGCTGACCTAAATGAAGGAAAAAGATGTACAGATTTCATGGCATCAGTGGGATAGGCAGGGACTAGATCTCGTCAGGTCAGAGGTGGAGTTTTAGTTGCACTTGTGTTCTTTATCATGCATCTTCCTGTGATGTATGTCTCATTGTTATCTGAAGTCTTCAGCTCCGGTATGACTTTTACTATGTTAATGAGGTGAAAGTAACTGTAGGTTACTTTAGTGACTATACTATGCATACATTTATCCATTGCCACCTGAAATTTGTCCCTTATCATTTGGGAAAGTTCCTAATTGAGTTTTGGAGTAGAGCAGATCACTCCTCTGCTTCAGTGGATTTGATTTTAATGGTCTCAATCTTTTGGGATCCTGGCTTCTTGTCTCTGCTGACCACATCGTCACTGAAGACTGAGTTGACTTTTCACCATCCTGTCTCCAGGAGTGTTCTCTTAATGTCAGGGTTTTGAAGACTGATCCACTTTTTTTTTTTTTTTTGTGGCACCAGGGATTGAACTCATGACCTCGAGCTTGCCAGGCAGGCACTTAGGCCACTGAGCCAAATCCCCAGCCCTTGCCTTTTTGAGACAGGTCTCACTATGCCGTTCAGGCTGGCCTTGAGCTCACTTTGTTGCTCAGGCTGGCCTCAAACTCACAGCAGTCCTCCTGTCTCAGCCTCCTGAGTGCTGGGATTACAGGCGTGAGCCACCATGCCTGGCTGTTCCACCTTTTAACTCCCCAAGTTTCCGATATATCTGTTAAGCCTGAAGGCTTTGCTGCTGAAACCTGTCCTCCAAAGGGACTCTGATCCCCCCAATATGTGCCATTATTATAGAAGCAGAATCCTAAAGGGAAAAATAAAGCCCTTCCAAAGCCCAGCCGAGGACAAGGGCCAAGCTGGAAAAAGTGACTTGGAGGCCAGTCACTTGGTTTTTCCCCAGTGAAAGGCTGACTCATTGTAACAGGCCTGGGCTGGCTGGGACTCGAGCCGGTGGCTTGGAACATGCCTGGACAGTGAATGCCTTGTCTGAGAGGCTGGTCTGTGAGAAGCCCAGTCAGGGAAGCTAAGGCCACTGGTCTGGGAAACACCTCACAGGCAGCCATCGAAGCCCCAGGGGAAGCAGGGCCAGGTAGATCCTCATCCCCTCCCCAGTTCTTGGTGATCTGGAATAACCTGGGCTGGGAAGGTCTTGAAACACTCCAAGCCCCTGAAGAATGAAGCCCTGATGTCTGGAGGGAATAGTATTATGTCTAATTCCCATGGAAAATGCAATCCGAAACTTAAAATAAATGGAAAGAAACTCCAATAAGGCCTTGGTTTTTCTCAGAAGATAATCTCAATGCTTTTTTTTCTTTTTTTTTTTTAAATCTGAAACAATTAAAATCTTTAAAATTTGTATTAGTATGTTTGCTAATAAAAATTGTAAAAGTTTAATGATTTAATTTTAATAATGATTAGATTCATTGTGGGATGTTGGTACATATATAATAATACATCTTAATACTTTTTCCTTCCTCTTCTCCTCCCCTCTCTCTTTCCAACATCTCTTCATCACTTTCCCATTCAAAAACAATTTGTTTGCCCAGTTTGGGGGACAAAAGGAACTGGGGCTTGCTTCTTTGTGTTTTAAGCACGTTCTTAACAAACCTGATAGCAATTGGGCGCTGTGCAGAGTGAAGGCTTTATCTTTGACTCTCTTCCCTCTTTCGGCCTTTGTCCATTTGACACCCAGGGTTCCTTCCTCCAGGACTTTTGAGTCATACATTGGTGTAAATCATGCCTATGTCATTTGCGTGCTGTGTGACCTTGAGTGAGTCAATCTCACTAAGCTTCAATTCTGTAAGTGCAAAATGGAGACTGCACTACATGCATAGTGCCTGCTGAAGTATTTAGCATCATCTAGTCTGTGTACAAAGACCTCTTGAGCTTCTCCCTTTCCTCTCACAGAGTGTTTTGAGGAAATAAGCTATGTCAGTCATTCACATTTTAGCACAAACAAGTTATTTGACTTTCCTTCATTCATACACTGTATTTAGTCAGCAAATGCTTGAGCACCTACTATATGTTTGGCTTGAGCTACATACTGTATACTCCACATGCACATTGCTTTTTATACTCATAACTATCTCTACAACTTCATGAATATCCCCATGTGGTGGTTGAGGAGACATACTCGGGGAGATAAACTTTCCCTGGGTTGGGGATTTAGCTCAGCACTGCAAGTGCAAGGTTGTGAGTTTGATCCCTGGTACCAAAAACAAAAGAAAGAAACTTTCCCAAGGTCACACAGCAGCGTGTAGATTCACTTGTTCCTTCAGGAAATACTGGCTCAATTTCTGCTCTGTTCTGAAGTGGGTACTGGGGGTACAGCAATGAACGGGTCAGGATCACCTTCCCAAGACCCTCATGGACTACTGTGCATATTTGCACTTGTTGCTAACCTCTCCAGCTGTTAAAGCACCTGTGGTCACCCCCTGCGGGGAGCCACCTTCTTCCCAGTGCGTAGGTCAGAGCCCCCAAAGCTGAGCTGGTGGAACCTGAAAGCCTCCTGCTTGTGACATAAGGACAGTAGAAATCAGCTATTGGGTTTCATGTTCCTTCCACGTCGCCTCCTGGAACTGTTCTTGGTGCAGATTTTGAAGATTACTTCAGAACTCCATTCTTGTGCCCACTCTTGCACTTCATGATCTGCATGAAGAAACAGAAGCTATGAAACTATACATATTCATTGTAAGAAGAAAGAAAGAAAGAAAGAAAGAAAGAAAGAAAGAAAGAAAGAAAGAATAACCCCAAGTCCTGCTAAGATGATTAAAATTTTGTTGTTGTTTTTACCATATTTTTCCCTATGCACATATAATACAGTTAATAATAACAATGGCAACAATAATAGTGACAATACTAATGCTAGCTAACCTGGGCATGGAGCTTCCTCTAAGTCACACACTGTCCTAAACATCTTAGATTTTCCTTCTTTTTTTTTTTTTTTTTGTAGTACTAGGGATTGAACCCAAGACCTTTGCACTAATATACATTCCTACCTTTCTTTTTCTCTTCCTTTGTTTTGTTCTTTCCTTTCCTTTCCTTTCCTTTCCTTTCCTTTCCTTTCCTTTCCTTTCCTTTCCTTTCCTTTCCCTTCCCTTCCCTTCCCTTCCC
>RJWT010039179.1:0-12719 GCA_004365215.1 Cuniculus paca | reverse complement strand
TGGGGAAAGGGTAAGAAACTGCTAAAAGAAAAAACAACTCAGGGAAAAGGAGAAAAGAAGGAAAGGAAAAGAAAAGGTATAAATTAGCATCTATATACATATATACACTTAATATAGATAAGATGATTGTACTACTAATTTTCTTAGTTCTTAGAAAAACACAGTTAACATTCATAGGACCGGACCAATTCTGTATGCCTATACCTGGTAAACTGAGCAACTCTGGAAGACAACTATACAAAATAACAACCTTTAGTATCTTCCCATCATCTATCTTGGAAAGCCTATATTGTTATTGTTTTGGGCTCTTTTTTACTGTTACTTATCTGTCTTTATTGTTTTTTGTTTTTCTTGTGCTTCATTCTGCTATTGCCTCTAGCACAGAAAGGACAGATGTGCAAGCATACGTTTATACATGCTTAGAACTACTCCTAAAGAGTTTACAAGAGCAGATTTTATTAAATATCAAAATATGAACAGCTACATTGAAGAAAATGAGACATTATAGTAGCCATAACTGATTTTATATCTTCAGGTTCTGAAGTCCAATAATGCTTTTATTCTTTTATTTGATTGGTTTAAGTCTGTTTTCTACTACTTGATTGCAATATGCGAGAAGATATGATCAGCTATTTTGAAGAAAACAAAGGACATTAAGATAGCCATTGTTGATTTCTTATTGTCTGATTGGAAGGCCTGTAATGCTTTCACTCTTTTATTTTTATCTGGTTTTATATTATTTTGTTTTGCTTGAGTTTATTGTGTGTGAATGTATGAACAACAATTTCAAAGAAAACAAGAGACACTAGGGTAGCCATTGTTAATTTCCTGTTGTTATGTTTTGAAGACCTGTATTGCTTGCAGTGTTCTGTTCTGATCTGCTTTGTTGTGTTTTACTGTTTTGTTTTTATTCTCTTTAAAATAAAAAAATAAAAAATAAATAAAAATAAAAAAGAAATGATACTACTGCTACAAACAATTAATACTAACAAACATATTCAATTTGCCAAAAATGATCAATTAAAAATAGCAGTTTTGTAACTTTTGAAACACAATTATTTTGTTATTCTGCTGAAGCCTTGTTTTGACTATTAATGCTTCTTTTTTAGTAGAAAACCCTGCAGAATTCCTTATATATAAGAACCATACGGTAGCAGTAAGCTTTGTAAAAATCAAGATTCATGGACTGCAGCCAAGACTTTTTAAATAATTACTTGATCACTACTCAATAGTGTCTGAATATGAATAAGACAAAAACATTTTCTAAAATTGTAACACTTCAATTGGTTTATATACTAACATGCATATTAGTTAAAACTGGCAAATTTTATTTTGATAGTGTATTTTATTCAAATATATATTTTAGCAGATAAAGATCAAAATCATTTCCTAATTCCAGTAACGTAACATCATGTATCTCAAAATTAGTAAAAGCCTATTTTGAATAAGACCTACATATAAATGAGAATTGTTGAAACCTATTAATCAGTTAGTTAACCTCTCAATCTAGAATTTACTAAGCAAATGAGCCACAGCAATACCATTTAATATCCATGGTCCATTAACAAAGACCATGTGAGCAAGGTGATGAAAATGCTTTAATGCTGCCTGCAATTAGGGGGAAACAGAAGAATGGGACTTGTTCTGGTGACCATCGTTAACAGCACATCCTACCCTTAGGAAGTAAATAAACTATATGGGACAGTCGCCAGGAATCCATATTAGATACATTGTTTTGAGCAGAGTATTTAATTTTGCGATTTCTCTCACATGCATAAATTTAATACTGCATCAATTTTAAATAATTTATCAAATTTAATATACATACATAAATATAAGTACATATATAGTTATTTCATGCAATGAAGCTGGAGTAATATAGGTAACAGTTTTAAAGACAAATTATAAAGAACTAGAAATTGGATTATTACTTAATACACTTAATGTTTAAACATAAAACTCACTGTAAAGATAGTCTAGTATTTCCTAAATGTGAGTAAAGATGTGATGCACACGTTAGTTGCTCATTATTAGTGGAGAGTAAAACATACTGGATTCCAGGTGCTAGAACAGACAGTAACAAGCGATGGGATCTGTTTTGTTAGGTGTTCCATGAAAGACACCATGAGGAGGTGACAGTCCAGTTGTTATGTAACCAAAGAGCACAAACAGCAGTGGAAAGCATCCTGCAAAGAGAGCCTTGCAGGCTGGAAGAATCTATAAAGCAAACCATTTTTATGTGCTCGGAGCACATCAAGAGCAGGTGTTGAAATGACCCTACAGCTGGAATGGTAAGTCAAACATGGAACTCAAGGGGTTTTCTGAACTTCAATCAGAAGTCTTGATGCTATGGTAAGGTTACTGAGATACCACTCAGAACCGAGTTCATGGTCAGCAGAGAGATCTCGGTTATGATGACTGGAGAAGTGACATGAGGCATGGATAATAATGAATCCCTGTGTATATTGTAAAATAGAAGAAATGGAATCTGCTGAGGTATATATGTGGAATGACAGGAGGTCACAAAAGAAACTTCTTTACTTTTTTATTGAATAATTGGATTTTTTCCTAAGCTGTAAAATCATATGGATCCTAGTTTTCATATTAGTTCTCCCCAAACTGTCCTTCAGATTAAAAGTTACCCCAGTAGGCACTTTATAGACATTGACAAGAGATTTAAAATTCTATGTGGAAATGTAGAGAGAAAAGATGAATATGGTCAAGGTCTAACTAAAACTATCTGACTTCAAACCTTATAATAATCACCAGAGTGAGGTATTGGTGACAGAATGGCCATTTATTAATACAATAGGAGAGTATCCACTAACTCACCCTCACTTTCGTGGTAGCTAATTTTGACAGGAAACAAAGGTACAGTAATTTAGTAGGGGGAAAGGTAGCTATTTTCAAATGATGCTGTTAAGAAAGGATATGATAAAAGGATAAGACAAACTGGATTGTGTATTTACTATTTAATGTACAGAAGGGAGATTTTAAAGAATAGATAAAAATGAACAGACAGTGGTAAAATAAAGATCAAGGAAACATTATTTCATTGAATTCAAAAGAAGACAATTGACTTTCAAAGAGAAAAGCACTCTTCATTAGAAGCTGCTGAAATATCTTATAAAGATGAAAATTTAAAAATGTCCATTGTCATTAGCAACAGACAAGCCATCTGAGAGTAATAATGGTGGAGGATGTCACTATTACAGGATTTGAAAAGTTAAAGGTAATGAGAAGGAGAAAGATATTAGACAGCAATTTAAATAACTTTATCTATGAGCTGTGAAAGATTAATACAGAGATAGTATGTCAGATGTATTATAGTGATAGAAATCTGAGCATGATTCAGAGCTGTTGTGATCAAACCATTGGAGTAATGTGAGTTAAATAGAAGATAAGATATACTAATAAACAAAGTAAATAACAAGATCAAAAGTCCTGTGAGGAGATTAGACAGATTAAAAAACATCATCTCACATAACCAAAGAGTGCTGATGAGCACAGACTGAATGGTAAGGACAAGAAAAAACTCATGAAGAGCAAATTTTTTTCAAAATTGAAGCTAGTGACAGGTAGCAGAAATTGTAAAAGGGTGAAAGTAAAAGAAATAATTTCAAGAAGTGACAATAAGTAAAACTTAGAAGACTAGTATTATTATAGACGGCTAAACTGGACAGAAATATTAGTGACATAGGGCTAGGTCCCCGAAGGAAGCAGTGAGGAAGACAAAATATCTTGCAACTGTGGGGGAGACAGACACCAGGTTGTGGGCTAGACCTCAAGACAAAAGATAACACAAATGAAACCACATACTCCCTAAGGACAAACATCAGGGATTGATATGCTAAATAGATCTTGATCACCTTGTGGAAGCCAGGAAGAACCACTAACCTAACCTCCAGCAGGAAGAACCCCTGTTCTGTGTTTAGGCCCCCTTGCTAGGTGATTGGCTTCCCCATTTGACCCTGATTTAAACAATTTTCCCTGAGCAATTGTACTCGTAATCTCATTGGTTGACCATAGTTCTTTCCCACCTCATGCCCACTTTGTGATTGCCCATTTTTCTTCACTTTAGACCCACCTCTCCTTGTAGTTTTGCTAGAAAAACCAGAGTCTTTGGCAACCCACTCAGGACCCCTTCTGTCTCTTTCCCAGAAAGAACCTTTCTTTCTCTCAATAGATACATTCTGCTCATAACCTCCGTTGCTCCTAAAATTCATTCTTCGATTTTAGAGAACACGAACTCTACTGAACATCTAGCAAGTTGGGAGTTTTATCCCTATATTGATACAATATCTGGGCAAATAACTGTATATTTTAGAGGGAATAACAGATTTGTAGTAAAACACTTCTACTTGTTAGGAAATAGTGTAGTTTCATATAACTGCCCAGCTGAACACATAGCAATCTTGGGTAGTAGGCACTTGGTAGAGGTCTGTGACACACACACAAATCATTCAAGCTTCTAGAGTAGTCCTAAAGTGACCAACCTAAGTGACAAAGGCAAATGAAAAGAAAGGAAAGTTTGACAGATTGTTAGTAAGTGTAGGGTCCATGAACTGTGAAAACAGAATATTCGTACAATAGCTATATGAGTAATAAAGGGTACAATGTATGACAGGCTACTCATGATTTTAACAGCTGTTCTTCAAATAGCACAATAAAAGCAATCTCAAAATAAATTAAGTGATCAAGTTCTTAACAGAATGAGTCACGGTTCTTGCCTCTGCTTACTCATATATAATTTTCGCCAAGATTAATTGCAGTGTGTTTCTGTATTTTGTTCCATAAACTGACAGATTTTAAAAGCAAACTAGAAAAAGTTACAAATTGGCAAATAACATAGCACCCATAGTCACCTATATGGCTAAGCAACCATCTATTAAGATAAATGCATTAAAACAATTAATCATGTTTTTCTTCAAGACTATTTCCATCCAGTAAAATTTTAATGTTTTTAAAATTTGATATAAAATGCTAAGCTGCACTCCATAGAAGTATTTTGAGAGAGCAAAGTTTGATTAAATGTGTATTTTTATTAAATATGATTATCAACAATGCAAAATATATTTTTTATCTCCATTTGATAGTTTTTAGAGTTAAATGACAAGATTATCTCCCACATGGAGAAATTTCTCTCATTTCTTGCACATTCTACAATTACAATGTTAGACATTCTTATGTTATTTTGAGTCAATACCTTTGAGAAATGGTATGGAATTTGACAAGACTGTCATTTATACAGTTTACGGTCCTTTTTTAAAGCAGCTCTAGTAAACTAATAATTAATCAATTCATAACACAATAATGTATCACATGGTGTAATGATAGTAATGGACTACATGTATGAAAGCAGTCTCATAGATGATGGCAGAGCTGAGAAATTCTATCACCCTGGGCTGTCACAGCCTCTGTGATGTCTGACTGCAACACAGTATCAGTTCATGGCAATGTGATCATTTAGAAAGGCAGCATCCAAAACCATGTGCACAATGCTTGATAATGATAACTCTCTGCTAGTGGCTCTTGTAAAAAATTTAAAATTTGTAGTATTAGTGCATATATATGTAAGCTATCATTGTTTTGGAAAAAAATAAAGTTCATTCAGACAAGTGACTTACATCTTGCTATGTTTCATTCATATTGGCAATATTCATGGATAAAAAAATAACTAATATGTATTTTGTTAAATGATGCTTCAACTGTACTGATAATGTTTTGGTCAAAAAGTATGTTTAATAGCTAACCATTTTAAAAATCTTGCTTCAAACTCACAAGTGTGTGTACCTATGTATATAACTTTATCCATATGAATCTATCTAGATATGTATGTATATGCACGTATATCAAATACACATATGCATATTCACTAGTGTCTTAAATACTCATAGGGTAAAAAAAAATAGAACCCAAAAAGTACAAAAAGACAAAAACTAGAAAAACAACAGGAAACTGTTTGAATAAAGACCAAGTTCTAAAACTGACCTTCTCAAATAAGACAATTGTTGGATGACCACTAACCTGATGGAAAGTAATACTCTTGTGCTGGCACACTCTCCTGTATGCTCAAACCTTGGTAAAGACTACAAGTCATAGATAGTATTTTTTCCTGTTTTGTCCACATATGTGGAGGAGATGAATGGCAATGTTTCAATTTGCTGTTGAGCTTTGAGAAAACTGTATGTACTCACAAACCATTTCCCATGGCTTCTAAACCACATTATCAAGTATAGTTATAGCAAACTGGTACCAATTTCCTGGACTACTCAGCTTTTCCACTGGTTGCACATTATAACTGACAACCAGCTCACAGTTACAGGGAGGTGAGTTCCTGGTTTTGCTGATTCCAGGGCAGAAACATTATGCTGAAAGGGAGAGGAAGAGTAAAGTTCCTCAGGTTATGGAACCTGGGAAGCAGAATACAGTACAGTGGCAGAATGGAAGGCATGATGGACCAGGTGTAAACTCCATGACCAACCCAGATGTACCTAAAACTGTGTGTTACCAATTCCCTGGACAACTCCCAAGCCCCCTAAGTTGACACATTCCAGTTTAACTGTGACATAGGCCTCAGTGAAAGACAATACAATCTTTGTTAAATCATATCTAATTGTGGTATCACCAGGATACCACAATGATCATTTTTTAAAAAGATGACTACTAAAATAATTTTGCCATGTGATAAAGGAATATAGCACCAATACTAATACTATAAATTTTTCACTCTTCTTAAACTATAGGTCAATCATATACTTTATCAATATATGGAAAGAACTATAGGTCCTCACTTATGAAAAGTAACAAGTTAAAATACAAGATGTGTATAACTCTGAGAAGTCAGGCAAATGTTATGTTTTTACATAACATGGTAAGAAATTACTTATTCATGCTTTCACTGAGATTTAAGAAGAATAACATATGAAAGGTAAACAATGAAATTTTTCCAAAATATTTTCTTTACTTTCCTGAAATAAATGGTACCAAACACTATATTAAAAATAAATTCTTCAGAAACTTTTGCAATTTGATATTCTTTTGGGGGTAAGCAGGAGGCCAAGCACTACAAAACTTGCTTTAAACTACTATCATCTCTCCGAGTTAATGAACTCCTCAAAGTAAATATATTTATTGTAGTTTAATCTCACTTATTTTTCACAATGCCTAGTGTCCAAATTCCTTGACATTTTCTACAATAATCAAGATAATTTCCCCCTTGTTTTGTCATGCTGGCTGATTTTTAAACACACTTTTAATTTCAGAGTAGTTTTAGCTTTTACTGTACAGGTGTAAAGATGATACTCAGAGAATGAACATAATCCACATCCAAGATCCCATTCTTAGTGTCTTATATTCGTATGTTAAATTTGGTACGACTAATGACATCACGATGATATATTATTATTAATTAAAGGCCATAGTGTATTCAGTTTTACTTACATCTTAACTAATGACATTTTCTATGTTAAGATTCTGGCTAGAATCTTTTCTTCAAAATAAAGCCATATTCTAAGACCCAGGGAATCAGAAATTAATGTGAATTCTGAGGAGACATAATTAAAACCTTAACATTCCCTACAAAATCTTAGACTACTACTATATTTTCTTCCTCCAAATATATCTGCCTAATTTGGATATTTCATAAAAATAAAAGCATACTCTAGAGGGCATTTACAACTTGTTTTTGTTTTGTACAACAGTTGCAATATTCATTCATGTTGTTGCCTGCATCAGTATTACTGAGTCTCTCCAGTGAAATTTTCATTTCGGCAGTTAAATTTTGCAGGTACAGATTTCCAGTATGTCTTTTTAACAGTATCTATGTCTTACTAATGTTCTTTATATGATGAGAAATTATCATCATTTTTCTCTATTTAATTTTAGATTTTGTTGTTGTTGTTGTTCTTTGAACATATTTGTAAGAGCTGCTTTTAAGTTCCGGTAGCTAAATCCACCATTTCAGCTCTTTTCAAAATCAGTTTGTACTGTTTGCTTTGTTCCTGTATATTGCCCACATTTTCCTATGTCTTCTTATGTGTCATATTTTCATTGGGAACTGGACATTAATTCAGATATGTTATAGCAGCTCTCAGTACACACCCGACCTCTGTATCTGGTGGTAGTTGTTACTGTTTGGTTTGTTATTTATTTAGAGGCTGGTCTGAATTTTCTCTGTGAAACATGTTTCACTGTCAGTGAAGTTTCTGAACATAATATGTATTTCTCCTCATTTTCACCTTTCAATTACCTACTAGAGGTTGTTCCTGAGTGAATATAAGCGGCTTATTGGTGTGGCACTGAGGCTGCAGACATCATTAGAAAGTTGATGTTAGTTTGTGTCACATGAATCTGAGGACTGTTAGCTTGGAGGTCCTTCTCTAGCCATGCTTTTGGGTGCAGCTTTGCCATGAACACGGACTTGCAGAAGATCGAGGAGATTTGTCCTGATTCTATCACATTACTGGATACTTTGTTATTTTGTTTGTTTAGTGTCTCAAAATTACCATTCACCAAAAACTTCATTATTTTCACAATGGTCTTTGTATTGGTCAGATTTTCCTTTGCCTGAAATAAATACCTGACACCTCAATATAAAGGAATAGGTGCTCATTACAGCTCACAGTTTCAAAGGGTACAGTCTATGGTGAGTTGGCTCCAAGTCAGAAACATTGCAGCAGACAGTCATGGTGGCATGGAGCTGCTCACTTTCATGGTGACTGGAAAGCAGATCAGAAGAGCATCAAAGAGGAAAGGGTCAGGGGTCACTATAGTGCCCAAGGTCATACCTCAGAAGGCAACCAGACACACCCAAAAGTGTGCTTTACCAATGCCCATAGGCTCTCTCTCATGCCGGTTAATTTGATAATCAATATTAATCATCACATTTTTAGACAAGGGGTTCTCTATTTTCTGTTGTAAATAAAGTCAATCCTTTAAGAGCTCTGTAGTTACAGAGCTCTCCTTTTATGGATGGTCTCTCGCAAGGGCAGAACTAGCAGCCTAAGTACCAGAGCTAAAAGTGGAACCCACATTTTCTCGTAGCGATACTTCCACTCTCCATTGGCGTGGTTTACAGACGGTAGTGGTTGCCCTGGATTTTTGGACTCCTTTCTTATTGCTTGGAACTTTCCATTCTACCAGGGAGCTGAGGAAAAGTCCAACTGCTCTTTTCCTACTGTCTCTGAGGAAGAGGTTACTCTGTATCACTGGGCCCCATGAAGGTAATATTAGTTTGCGTGTATTGGAAGTAATGTATACTTCAGAGTTCTATATAGAAAATGTCCACAATTTCTAGAATATTAAAATAGGGTTTTCCAATTTGACTCAGATTCATTTGTGAAATGTTATTTAACATCTTGTTTACACCAGTCTCTACGCTAGGCACTTGCAAATGCCAGAATGAATAAGACAGTGTCTGAGTTCAAACAGTTGATAATTTAATGAAATTGACATGAAAGTACACAAATTACATGACTTATGTGTCCAGTTAGTAGGGATAGATATATACAAAATGTATGCATGATATGGTGATACTATTGATCTGAGATATTTTGAAGCTACAAAGGAACAATCCCTTAACTGGGACTTTTAGCAGTTAGAGAATACATCAAATAATGGAGTATTATCACATCTTAAAATTTGGGAAGGTGCTTATAGGAAGCAGCAATTTGCACAGCAAGAATTTGTGCAGATAGTCAAATGTAATTAATAAATGAGGAATTGAGGCATTTCATATTTAAAAAAATAAAATCATTTCAGTATGGCAGAACCCAGGTTAGGGGTAGATGCAGGATATTTTCAGCTATGTTAGACTTTATCTTTGTAGCAGTTAACTGGAATTGTCATAGAAACCAAGATGTATCAGCTAAAATTGGAAAGAAATATTCAAAACATGAGATTGAGCCAGACGTATTGCCTTGAAGTACTGGTGGAGAATTTTTTATGGCGTTAAGAGGGTGTCAAGATTTCACTGTTTAACAAGGAAAAGAGTATAACGGATGTGCATTGTTCAAGTTTCTCTTAAATATGCAGAGACATTGTCATCCATAATCGTACTGTGACTGAGCCACATTTAATCTGCTGGAACTAAATTGAAATAAATGGAATATGTATGACACTCTGAAGAGTGGAATGCAGAAACGTGCAATGAAAGTATGTGGTTAAAATGCATAATAAGTCCCCACAAGGGAAGAAGCCACACCAAAGGAGACTATATGAAGGCTTGGCGATTTTTCTGCTGGAATTTTCACACATTGCATTCACTTTTTAAATGGTTCATAATACCAGTAGCTGTGCTATAAGAGCTCTAGGCAGAAACTGAGCTACACATTAGGAGATATAGGTTCTAATTCCAACTTTCTCATAGCATCTTTTATCACTTTAGACAAATCTATTCCAATTGAGGCATTCTGCTTCCATGTTTTTAAACAGTAAAATTGAGTTTTTTTGTAATTTGCATTCCAGAATATTTGGTAAATTTTATCTGTTGATACTTGGAGTATAATTCCTAACTGAAAAAGAAAAATACACATATTGTAATAAATACTGTGATCATTATTGCTTGCAGTAATTTGCTCGTTTTAACTATCTCAGCAACTTCTTCTGCATGATAAATAATGCCTAAAAGAGAAAACTTATTGAGCACCCTAATGACACTAACATTTCTGATGTCAATTGAATTATACAAAAAATAAACAGATTACAAACACAATTCAACCAGTACATAAAATTATAAATCCAATATAAAACAAAACAAAAATTATGATAAAGAATTATCTGAGCAGATGGAGGTTTGCAATTATCACATACATACTCACAACTTCAGCTAACAACTTCAGTATTACAGTTTCTTTTAAATTTAACAATACAATTCATAAAGTATGAATATGTCCAGGAGTTTTGGTAATATTCTCACAGCTATGGTAAAATCTTTTCACAGAGCTAACTGGGGAAGATTAGATGTCCTTTTATTTACTCTTATGGTCATTGCAGTTAATGTGGTTGTTTCTCTGATAATGTGAGTATATACAAACACATATTCAAATAAATATACTGAAACTGAGTAGGATGGGTGTAAGGTAAATGTCTTTTAGAGCCAGTGGTGTTCTTTTTCCCTGTCCCTGTCCCTATCCATCTCCTCCTCCTACTCCCTGCACACACTCAAAGACATTCAATATTATGTTTCATTTTATATTTGACACAAAATTAAAACCTTTAATTTCAAAAAAATATAGAAAACTGGGTATGGAACTGGGTAATCCTGTATAATACATCTACAGATATACAGGAATCAGCATAGTTTCTTCTGAGAAAAAAATAAAAAACGACTTTATACTTTGTTCACCATCACTCTTTACAGTTGCCTAGATACTTCTAAAGTCTACAAAACCAGTGATTTTTAATAGAGTATCATCCTAGATAATTACAGTACTACTTGAAATTCTAATGCATAAGAAATGTGCAAAAAATAAATCACCAGATTTTAGAATGTTCTCAAGAGACTCAAATAGTTTAGGCTTACATAACTCTGAATGATAATTTCTAAAAGAAAATTCATAATAGTATCAGACATTTAAAGGGGTGTCAATAACAAAAATATTAGAGAAACTATAATAGAAAATAGTAGAAAGAATATGATGATGTTATATTCCATATTTGTAGAAGTTGGTTTGGAGCAAATGATGTATGCTTTTAGTGTACACATTTTCTCATCTGTGTAATTTCTTTTTTTGTTGTTGTTCAGGGGTTTTTGGCTTTTTTTTTTTTTACTTTTAATAGTACATATCTATGGTACTTAATGAATACATTCGCTGTAGGAAATGCCACTGTGTTACTCTATGTAAACAAACCGTGGTTCTTTGTAAATAGTTAGAAGTGGTTCATTGTTTCACCAAATACTCCATGTTGTACCAATTTCTTTCACACCTATAGGTAATTCCATTTAGGATTCAGAAAATAAAAGAACATTTCTAGTTTAGAAAATAAAGAACATTTGTAATAGAATCCCAGTATTGTTGGTTCCTAAATACAAAGGTTTCTATGATTAAAATTATACAAAAAAAGAGAGAGAAGACTATGTAGAGATAATGGAAGTGAAATAATTTAAAAATAATCCATCATAATTTTATTATTACAAATATGCTACCATAATTCACTCTCATAGCATCGAACCCCATCCAAAATAATATTAAATGCCAGAGGAAAACCATTCCCACATAATACTCATTTTAAATGTTCTTTTTTGGCAACAACTAAAACTAGCCACACAATGCCATATCATTTTCTATAAAATTTCATTCACAGTTACTAAGCTAGCTATAAATATCAAATGCCCAAGTTAAAGTAGCACAACCAAGAGAGGAGAGAGGCAGCAATGTAGGTCATGTAAAACTATGAGTGGGATTTCATTTATATAACAAAAATAAAGTTTAATAAGCATCTTAATATTCTTCACGAAAAAAATCTTCGAAAAACTATGAGACAACAAAGAAATTCCAGGTTCATATAATGGATTAAAAAAGCATAACATCATACACTTGGCGGTTTCCTCTCTGTGGTGTTGGAGATTGAACTCAGGATCCTGCAGAAGCCGTGCAAGGGCTCTCACTTTATTCACAGCTTTCTAACATTGTTCATGGCTTGCTTTTCTGTTTTCCTGCGTATCAGTTATATGAGGTAGGGGCTTCATTTTGGTACATCTGTGTCTGCATAGAACA
>RJWT010039178.1:0-12717 GCA_004365215.1 Cuniculus paca | reverse complement strand
GTTGGAGGTTTCAGTCCATACTCAGCTGGCTCCAAGGCAGGGTGGCATGGCTGAGGGGCAGATGTTCATAGCAGCCCACAAGTGGCAAGAGAACAGGGCAAGAGAGAGAGAAGAAAACACAACTTCTTGCCGGGCGTGGTGACTCACGCCTGTAATCCCAGCACTTGGGAGGCTGAGACAGGCGGATCATTGTGAGTTCGAGACCAGCCTGGGCTACACAGTGAGCTCAAGGCCAGCCTGAACTGCATAGTGAGACCCTGTCTCAAAAAGACAAGGGCTGGCGATTTAGCTTAGCAGCCTCAGTGCCTGCCTGGCAAGTGTGAGGTTGTGAGTTTGATCCCCAGTGCCACAAAAAAAAAAATTAAAAAAACACTCCTTCTTCCCTCCCTTATATTGTATGCTAGCTCCGCCCCTGGGTGGGTGCATACTCACACCGCTAATCCCAGCGCAAGACAACCAAACAATCACAAACACTAGATTCAGCCGCCTCCATGACTGCATGAGGCTTGGGGGGCCACCTAGACACAAACCATAACGGGGTCTGTGGTTAAATTTTGTGAAGCATGGTATTGAATCAATCGATCAATCAATCAGGACTACAAAATGAAGCTCCACTGAGAAGCTCTGGACAGGTGATATTACTGGTTAGTAATACTCCATGCGCACTGTCATATGCCAATGACAGGAGGTTACCTGGTCATTACTTACTGGAGAGGAAAATAAAACTTCATTTGGAAGCTCCCAGAGTGTGTGGTCTTTTTTATTTCATCTTTAAATGATTTTAATTAGTATCATTTCCCTGTAATAAGTAGTAGCTGTGAACAGAATAGTTTTCTGAGAGGTCTATGAAAACTTCCAACCAATTAATGAACCCGATGTGTGTGGGTGTGCACATGTGTGAGTGTGAAAACACTCCTCTTCTATTGCCCATATCCATTTTGGATTTTTAAAATGCCTTTGAAAAACAACAGCACTTTAGAAACCAACTGAAATTTCTCACAGTGCTGTTGTAGTAAGCAAATAATCCTCTTAGCCTGTGCTTAGCACTATTAAGCGGCATAATAGGAATACTGACATGCCAAAAATAAATCACAGATAACACTGGGTTATTAACAATCTTGAGTGCTCTAGAATTTGCCTGGAAAGTAGGAGAAATTTGTACCTTTGAATTATAAACAAAGAAACTCCAACAACACCTGATTTTAGCATATAAATATTTGTCTACCTGTCTTGATGACTATGAAGCTTGTCCTTTTGATCTAGTAAAAAAAAATTTTTTTTTTTTTTGCGGCACCGGGCATTAAACTCATGACCTTGCGCTTGCCGGGCAGGCACTTAGACCGCTGAGCTAGATCTCCAGCCCTGTTTCTGAGACAGGGTCTCACTATGCCGTTCAGGCTGGCCTTGAGCTCACTGTGTAGCCCAGGATGGTCTCGAACTCACAATGATCCTCCTGTCTCAGCCTCCCGAGTGCTAGGATTACAGGCGTGAGCCACCACACCCGGCTCCTAGTCAAAAAAATTGTGGGATAAAGTCTTATTGGAACAGGCTGCATTCATTTTAAATTTGGTCTCCTTTTAGTGTAACAGCTTGATTTTCTGTTCCTTTCATGTTCTTTCTCAACATTAGACATGTGAAAAGGTAATAACATTGTTATTTTATTATTAGGTATTAAGTGTGAGTAATTTCTTCCTTCATTTGAATTTTCCATGATAGTTATAAAGTTCCACAAGCTACTGCAATTTATTTGCCAAGTTACCATGGCAGGCCTGAGCGACGCTGTGTTTGACAGACTCTCAAGTATCTATGGCCTAAGTTGTTGTTCCTAATGCACAGACTGGTGAGTTTTAAGGAGAGAAGATTTATTTCAGTTCAACATTCTGGAGGCTTCAAGTCCAAAATTAAGCTGTCGTATTGGTTCAACTCTATGTCTTCTTGTGGTGGCCCACGGCATCGCAGGGCAGGGAACAGGGGACCCACAGAAGTGATCTCTCTCATTCTTCTTATGAAGTCACCAGGATTCAAACATGGGGGCTCCAAGCTGATGAATTTATCTAATCTCAATCACTTCCCAAAGGCCCCAATTATAAATACCAAAGTCAGAGTAAGATTCTCTCCTTTTAATCCTTCAAAATGGGGATTAAATCTCAACAAAGTGAAGCATTATAGGATGCATTCACTAGAGGACATACTCAAACCATAGCTGAAACATAGCAATACTCAGTCTCATATGTATAATATTGGAATACCTCCCCCTCCTTTAATGAATTACCTCATGTATTAGTCACTGTCTTAGTTACTATTCCCTGGTTGCTGGGACAAAATATCTGACACCCAAAGCTAAAGGAGGAAGGGTTTATTTAGCTTACGGTCTGTAGATATTTCAGTCCATAATCAGCTGACTCCAAGGCAGGGTGGCATGTGGCAGAGGGCAACAGTTCATGAGGTTGGAAGACAGAAAAACAACAAGAGCAACAGGGAGAAGCAAGCTTCTTTTCCTCCCTTATATTGTATGTAGGGTACCCGCCCTAGGGCGGGTATAGTACTCACACCTCCAAACCCAGCACTAGACAGTGAACCAATCACAAACTCTAGATTCAAGCACCTCTGAAAAGCCACCCCCATGACCTCATGAGGTTTGGTGGAGGCATCTAGACACAAACCTTAACAATCACTTTCTTCTCACCAGGACAAAAATCCACCCATTATTTAAAGGAAGAGTGGTTTATTTTAGCTCAGGGTTTCAGTCCAGGGTCAGCTGGCTCCAAGACAGAAAGGTGTGGTGGAAGGGAATGGCAGAGGAAAGCTGTCCAAGCCACTCCATCCAGGAAGCAGAGAGAGAAGAGGAGCTGAGGGGACAGGAATACACCCTTCCAGGTCATGCTCCATGCCCCTCCTCCAAAAAAGCCCCACCTCCTAAGAGCAGATTTAACTATAGAACACATCAATAGATGAATCCACTGTCCAGTGCAAGGTTCATGTCAATTTTTCTTCCAGTCTACAATGAGAAAGAAATTAGATGTACATATCCCCACTGGCATGGTCTTTGTGTTGTGGCTTCACATGAGGAAAAAACAGAATAAAAAGGCACTCATTTCTCAAAAAGAATTCTTTTTGAATTAGTAAAAAGATATCTTTCCTGTAGCTCAGTAGAGGCTGCATTCTAGAAGAGTGAATAGAATCTAGATTGCTAAGCAAAACTTAACTCAATCAGAAACATCTTCATTCAGATCAGGGTATCTGTACAACGGCTAGGCATTTACTTGTTTAGAACAACATGTTTCTTTCCTTCTTTCTTTCTCTCTTTCTTGCAGTACAGGTGACTGAACCCAAGAACTTGCTCGTACTAGGCAAGTGCTATACATCTAAGCTCTGTCCCCTGCCCAGCAACATGGTTTTAAAGTTCATCAAAAGAGGCATGCCCAGGAAAAAAAGATGATAATTCCAGGTTCAAGGACAAATTCTAGTTTCAATAAGTGCAGAAACTCTTGCCGCTTTCCCAAATAGTTTTCAAATTTCAACAGTTTCCTTGAGGTACCAATTACACTGGGGTGTGATTAGCCTTCTGATGAATTTTGGCGGGCTGAATTCTCTGGTACTTTAGTTGTTCAGAAAGTCAGTTAATACCACAACTAGTCTGAAGTCCAGAAACTCTAGTTATAGTGAAAAATACGTTTGTTTTCTATTTCAAACAGTGATACTTTTTTCCTGACAATATTTTATTTAACTTGTTCTGTAGTAGAAATCCTCATAAATATACCTCTACCTTAGAAATGACTGAAAATATAGAGGATTACTCAATGTGTACATCAGTGAAGTAGGATTGTAACTGAATGAAAACTATCGAACATCGGGCAATTCCTGGGAGAGTGATTATAGTATTGTAAACTATGTAAGACCCTGGATTAGGCCTAGTTTTGCCATGAAAGTGTTACTTTGATCATAATGTATCTATTTTATTCATCTTTATAAATAATTACTGCCAAGGCCAAAACTATAAAGTACAAATTTTAAAAAAGCGTATTTGTGGTTTATACTTTCTATTATGTCTATAACTTATATTAATTTTAAATTTGTTTTGCAAGTATTTTCAGAAATTCTTAAAATGAGTGCTTAGTTTTTAAAAATTATTTTAATGATAAAAACATTTGCATCTAAAAATTGGACTCTGAATACAGGAATCACTCCATAGAGTTTTATCTCATTATCATCAAATGATCTGTAATGTTCTTTTCTTTTCTTATTTATTTATTTATTTGTCTTTTTGAGACAGGGTTTCACTATACAGTTCAGGCTGGCCTTGAGCTCACTTTGTAGCCTAGACTGCCCTCGAATTCATAGCGATCCTCCAGCCTCCACCTCAGCCTCCCAAGTGCTAGGATTATAGGAGTGTGTCACCACACCTGCCTAATTTTCTTTTTTGACTCAACAGTTATTTAGGAAGGCAGTTTCTTCCTCTTCTTCTTCTTCTTCTTCCTCTTCCTCTTCCTCTTCCTCTTCCTCTTCTTCTTCTTCTTCTTCTTCTTCTTCTTTTTCTTCTTCTTCTTCTTCTCCTTCTTCTCCTTCTCCTCCTCCTCCTCCTCCTTCTCCTCCTCCTCCGCCTTCTTCTTCTTTTTCCAATTTTAAAATGTGTTTACTTCAGCACATTTTGTGATCATTTTGAAAACATTACCAATACAAATTGTACCATTTGTAATATTTTACTTTTGGCTTACCGTATAATTTATTGTGGTTATAAATACTTCATGTGAATATGAAAAAAAGTAAATGTTCAGTGTCTATATTTTACAAAACAAAATGTGTGTGCCATGATGTGGGCACGAGGGAAGGCAGCTCAGGGGGTGAGGCCCTGATGGGTGCACAGGGCAGACTGTGCCCACGGGGCTCCTCCAGGGCCTGAAAACAACCGCACCACCCGCAGCTGCCCTCTGCGTCTGAATTCATCTGACTCTGAATTTTCACTCCCCGTGCCTTCCACTACCTGGTGCCCCTGCAGTGGAAGTCACCACATGTAGCCAGTCGGGCTCTTTGCCAGGCCAGGTACACAGGGCAAGCAGTTTGGGGCACAGCCAGCACCCACTTTCTGCCTCTGGGCCTTGTTCGTTAACACAGCCACTGCCTTCTCAGGTCCCCAGGCTTCCTCCTCACCCAGGGAAAAGAAACCAGGGCCTTACTCACTTACTAATCTCTTTCTTCAACTAATAATCACTACAGTAAATTCCGACCAAACACTGCACCTAAGGCTGCTGAATTATTTAAAAACTCTACCCATAGCAGTCCCTACCTCTTTTCCAGTGCCCAGCAGTAGCTACTGTGCTCCTAGTCTAAGCAAAGTGGATCGTCCAATACGTCTTAAGAGTGCGTGTGCTGCCGGGGATCTAGCTCAGCAGCCTAAGCACCTGCCTGGCAAGCGCAAGGTTGTGAGTTCAATCCCTGGTGCCACAAAAAAAAAAAAAAAAAAAAAGAGTGCGTGTGCCCTCAAAGAAACAGGGTTAGAAAATACCTCAGGCCTCTTCAGCCCCGAGTCGCATCTGCCTGGCTTTGTTCCTTTCCATTCATTGGAAAAGTGCTTGTCTACCATTCCTACTGATCTCACTTTTTTATATTATACCTTTCTTTCCCCAAACCTATTTATATAACACTAAATCAAACTGTGCTAAGACACCACTTTTTCATTGAATTCCAATCCTACATAATAATTTCCCTTTTGAAACAACAATTATTATATCAAGAAGAAACAGCTGCAAACTGTGATTCCAATGAACTACCATTAACTGAAAGCTCCCTGCCCTCGGCCAGATGTTTAGCTCTAAATACTGAACTGCTTATGGGCACTGGGAGCAGTGAGATGAGCAACACGGTACTGCCCTGAGGTGCCAGCCCCTCTGCCCAGCTCCCAACACTAGCAAGAAGCCTTCCTAGCTCCCTACCCACAACCCTCCTTTCCCCACTGCCTCAGTCAATGCTCCGAAGCCAGTGCCATCATTTGAGATCTACTGTCTATATCTATCATTCCAAAAACTTCAGTGTTTAAAAAATCTCACAGGATTAAAATTATTAATACCTAAATGTTCTTGAAGCTATATGAGTCATCTTTCCATCACTAGGATAAAGTACCTGACATAAAATTTAAAGGAAGGGGTTGATTTTGGCTCACAGTTTCAGAGATTTCTGTCAACAGTTGCCTGACTCCAAGGCAGAAACATGGCAGAGAAAAGCTACTCCCCTCATGGTGGCCAGAGCAGGGACAACGATGGGGCAGACGGGGACCCTTCCAGATCATGACCCCAACGATACATTTCCTCCAGCCAGTCCTGCCTCCTAACATCACACTCTGCTCTGAGGTCATCTGGAGATTATGAACCTGTCACCTTCTCGAAGCCCCACCTCTGAACACTTGAGACTTTGGGGGGACATTTTAGGTTACAATTATTATCTTCTTTCCCTGTCCTCATGAATAATTCAGTAAAATTTGGAAATTGTCATACTCAAGTATTTTTCTGCTTGTCTTTCATGGGCCTTAGGAGAGAAAGATGCGGAATGGGGTAGGAAGTCTAGAACAGACAACACTGGGTGGTGACGGCAGTTTTTGGTTAAGAGTGTTATTAGTCACCTTTTCTGCTGCTAGTACAAGGTACCTGACACCCAAGGGGTGGAGGGGAGGTTTAAATTGCCTCACAGTTTCAGAGGATTCAGTCCATGGTTGGTTGGCTCCAAGACTGAACCGTCGTGGTAGAAGGGCATAGTGGAATAAAACTGCTCAGCTCATAGTGGCCAGAAAGTAGATGGTGGGGGGTGCGGGGTGCAGAGTGCAGCACCAGATAGGAAGACGCTAGATACCAGATATAGACTTCAAGGTCACACCTCCATGACCCACCCAGCCATGCCCAGAAGTATGTTTTACTGATCCTCTAGGCAGCTCCTGAGCCAGTCAAGTTGACAGTTAAGCTTACCTATCACAGGAGTTAAGTAATGAAAATTAAAAACAGGCCAAGAAATGGAAACACGCAGGCAAAGCTCTTCATCAGCAAGGAAGGGAGATGGGGAAGGGACTTCAGCTCGAGGAGAATAAGTGCTGAAGGGAGCAGAGTACTATAAGAGAAAATGAGGCTGGCTTGCTAACCGAAGAAAGAGGCCAGCTTCTATAGGGCAGTTGGGATGGGTTAGAGTCTGTTTGATCATTAGCTCAGTTCTGGGTCCTGGAATAGTGCTTAAACTTGAGGAGGAATCTGGTTCTCATGAGATAGTTGCTCCTGCCTAGGAAGGGTAGCCTCACTTTCTACCGTGGGTAATGGCACCTGCTTACGGGGCAATCTCATCATGGGGTCGGTCATCTGTCCTTGAGGCTTTCCTGCTCTTGGAACCCATGATGGCTGCAGGTTTAGGGCAATGACTGGAGACTTCTAGGCATTGCCATGTGTCCCTACAAATCTTGAAAGGACCTTTGTTACTCTTACCTTGGTACCCTCAATCTTGAAGGGGAATGAGATATTAGAAATTTAGAGTTAATAAACCTTATTTTACCAGTTTTGAGGCAGACCCTCCTTAAGTGACTAATTAACACACCTGTGTGCAGGGCTGCATAGAAATGTGACGCGAGGTCTATGAGGCAGATACAAAATGGAGGCGGAGACTCCGAGCTCTGCCTGCTTCTGTCCTCAGCGGGCACCAGCGAGCCCAGATGAGTCAGCGCTTCTTTCTTAGCAAAAGCAGCTTTGAAGTCCCTCCCTGTCTCAGGGGTAGAGGGACCTGCTAAAAATTGTGAGAATAATGATTGCAAAATAACAGGCAAGTGTTTTGAATTGGGGGAAAGAGGAAGAAGAGATGAATAGGAGGTGAGGAGTCTAACATTCTCATCTTTCAAACAGGCAGTCGCTGAAGAAAAACATACAATTAAAGCCTGTGGGTTTTTTTGTTTGTTTTTTAAAAGCACAATGAATCCAGCCTTTAAATATTTTAGTATATTTGAAGTTCCTTAGGAAATATTATATTTTGTTGTAGAGAAATATTTATTTGAAGTCCCATAATTCCTTCAGTTCCTCTGCAATTTCCCTTTCTTCATTTCAAGCAAATTTAATTTTAATATGTTTGTGTAAATACCATGACCCCACATTGGTAGAAATACCCAATATTGCTATCAGGCATTCCTTCTATGTCAATATTTGTTTTTTTCATGGCAGATTTATGAAGACAATAATTATAAAGCATTCCTTTTTTACAGAGAACCTGTCAACCAAAGATGGTTTTATAGGTATCCATTTAAAAAGTACTGTGTTCGTGCCGGGCGTGGTGGCTCACGCCTGTAATCCCAGCACTCGGGAGGCTGAGACAGGCGGATCGTTGTGAGTTCGAGACCAGCCTGGGCTACAAAGTGAGCTCAAGGCCAGCCTGAACGGCATAGTGAGACCCTGTCTCAAAAACACCAGGGCTGGGGATCTAGCTCAGCGGTCTAAGCGCCTGCCTGGCAAGCGCAAGGTCGTTGAGTTCAATCCCCGGTGCCGCAAAAAAAAAAAAAAAAAAAAAGTACTGTGCTCTGTTACTGGAAACCCAGAAGAAGCTTGATTCTGGGACTTCTCTCAGACTAGATTTGCTCATCACCAGTGCCTCAATTTAATTAACAAAGAGAAAATTGACAGAAAAGCAAGAAAGGTATTTCTTCTTGGTTTGGTCAAATTGAGAAGACAGCTGGACCAGATAAATGTCTTCCCCATTTGGATAGCAGCCCTGGGATCCTATAGCGGACAGACAAATGTGGGGAGTCACAAGGTGTGTACTGAGGAGGTAAGCGTGGTGCCTGTGCATTTCTGATTCCACTGGCACCAGAGCTTGGATGGCAGTTTCCACACCCAGCATGAGACTGAACTGGGAAGGAAAAAGCCATTTGAGAGATAAGAGGTTAGACTGGGCGTGGTGACTCACATCTGTAATCCCAGCACTCAGGAGGTTGGGGCAAGAGGATCACCAAGAATGCAAGGTCAGTCCCAGATACACAGTGAGACACTGTCTCAAAAAAATAAATAAATAAATAAAATTTTAAAAAAAGAAGAAAAAAGATAAGAGGTTAGAAGGACCAGGTGCTTCATTAAATCTTCTATTTTAAAAGTCTCTGTTACGTGATGAAGATACTCGTCTAAAATCTAGCACAAGAAATGTAGAGAAACTGTAGCAACATTCACAATGTCTAAGAAAAAGTTTGGAGAGAGGGCAGACTTGGCCTTGAGGAAAGAGAATTAGAACATTAAGAACTTTAAAACCACTGTGAAAACCACCCAGTAATCAAATATAGAATAAATTAGCAGAATTAAATATCTAACAAGAAACATGTACAAGTTGCCAGTCTTGAGCCTCAGGGCTTTATTCTACAAAATAGGAGCAATTATTCTTTCTGGATTAAGAAACATCAGAAGGTTAGAGTGCTAGATAATAAAATTCAGGTTCTTAAAACAGGGTTGTTATTCAGGATCAAGAGAGTCACAGTCACTTTGAAATTGTTATACATATGTAACTCAGAATCTTCTGTCTTCCATGAATTAACACTTTACACATTCAATATGTAAATTTTAAAACACAATTTAAATGTACCTAAAAGGAAATATAAATAAAGATTTTTAAAATCCTCAGTTTTTCCTCTTTTCTTCTTTTTTGGTAGAAGTGGGGATCTGCCCAAGGTCTTGTGCATAATGGCCAAGCACTCTATGGCGAGATAGACTGACAAGCCTAGGTTTTCTACATATCGTCATCCACTCTTCTTTTACTTTTCTTTTACTCACTGAAAAAAAAAAAAGTAAAAAACTTTCTCTTACACTTCTTTGTAGATTCATTGATTAGTCCTTTCCAACCAATATCTCTTCCTCTTATAAGTAAATATGAACATTTCCCTCATGATTTTTTTCTAAATACTCATCTCTGCCAAAACCACACCAAAGTCACATTTCCCTAGATCGAATGGAACCTCTCTGTGACATCATCTGCTGGGACAGAAGCTCCCTGGGAAACCACTGACCTCATACGCTGGATAGAAAGCTGCCTCTCACCTGGGCTCCTGCTTCCTGTCATCCCAGAAAAGCATGGCCACTGTGGCCTGGTCCCCTTTTCCTCTCCTCGTGCATCCCTCCTTCAACTCCAAACCTAGGACTGTAGCTCTCCTTCGGCGAACCACTGTTTCTCTTAATCGGCTCTCGCTTTTTCTAGCTTCTGTGCTTTCTTTTCATAGCTAGAAGATTAATTTTTTTTTCCCAAAAGCTCCCCTGCCTTAAAACTTTTGAATATCTCCTCATTGTCTACAGAGTAGTCTAAGCAACTGGCCCAGGAGCTTCTTTGTCATCTGATACCTATCTACTCCTCCAAGCCTCATTTTTCTTGAAATCATTCTCTCATCCCCTGAACTAAGCAATTTCATTCCTCCCAAAATAATAAAATTAAATATCTAACTGGAAACGTGGTCTATGTCTTTAGGTCTATGTCTTTGTTCACATTTTCCCTCTGTCAACCACTCATTCATCTTTTTAATTTTTTTATTTTTAAGAGAATAAAACAAAACAAAATAAATCAGTAAAGCCAATCAAAACAAAACAGTGAAACCAATACAGGACTTCAAAACAAAATAATAGGGAATCAACAGTGGCTATCATAATATATCTCGTTATCTTTGAAATAGCCACCCATGCCATCAGATATAATAAAATCAAACCAAGCAAAACAGAATAAAACCAATGAAAACAAAACAATGAAAATAATACAAGACTTTAAAACAAAATAATAGGGAATTAACAATGGCTACCACTTTCCCTTTTTTAGATGTTTCCTTCCCTTTTACTTTCACAATATCTATTGTTCATTTTGGATTCCACTAACTCCTTCAATCTTTTATACTAGGGAGACAACATAATGTTCATGTATGTGAGTCTGAACCATTTCACCCAAAAGAAGTATCACAAGTTGCATCCATTTACCTACAAGAGCCTCAGGGTTATCCTTCTTTATAGCTGAGTAGCTTTCCATTGTATGAAAAGAATGCTATATTTTTCTAATCCATTCTGCAGTTGATAGGCAAGTTTTCCTTGCTTTTTTCTGTCACATGGAGCATTGTTTTCTCTCCTTTGACTTTCAGTCTATGAATTTCCTTTCCAGTTAATGTGTTTCTCATACACCACATATCAATAGATCTTATTTCTTGATCCACTCTGCCTATGTTTCTTTTTATTGGTGAATTGAGGCCATCTTCATTAATGGTTACAGCCAACATACACTGGTTCATCTTTACCGTGCTTTTTTCCTGCTGTTGACTCCCTACTTTTCCCCTCCATTCAATTGTCTGCCCCACTTGGTGATCCCATTCCACAGATGTTCCTGGGGCCTTGGTCATTTTTATCTCTCTCTAAAATATACCTCAGTACTCTTTGTAGGGTTGGTTTGGTGGTCAAGAATTCCTTGAGTTGTTCTTTGTCATGGAAGTATCTTATTTCTCCATTAATTTTGAAAGTTAGTTTTGCAGGGTACATCAATCTGGGTTGGAATTTTTTTTCTTTCAAGTCTTGAAATACTTTGCTCCAAGCTCTTTTTGACTTGATGGTTTGTGTTGAGAAGTTTGTCATGATTCTGATGGGTTTTCCTTTATAGGTGATTTGTTTCATTTCTCTAACATATTCTGTTCTTTTGCTGAACTTCTGGGATCTTGATTATTACATATTTGGGTATAGATTTATTTTGGTTATGACTAGTTAGACTTCTATATGCCTCACTTATCTGTATGTCAGGTCCCTTCCCTATGTTTAAGAAGTTCTCTGCTATTACTTCTATAAAGTCTCTTTACATCATTTATGTTGACTCCCGCTTTTTTTACTGACACCTATCATTCTTAAATTTTTTTGAGTCATCTTGCAGCCATTGAATTGTTATTTCATGGTTCCTTGTTATTTTTAAGAGATCATTCCTTTCACGATTGCTAGCTTCCATCCTGTCTTCAAGATCTGAAAGTCTATCTTCAGTTTCTTTTAAGCAGTTTTGCCAGCTTTCAATAGTTTTAAATTTCCTGGATATCTCTTTGAGTCTGTTTCATGCATTCCAATTCTTCTCTGTATTGTTTCCCTCATTCTCCTATGCTCCTTTTTTTTAATCTATGTCTTCTTTAGATATGCTCAGCAACCCTTTTATTATGTTTGTGAGTTCTTCTTTTATCTGAGATATTATTTCTGATCTTTTGCAGCCTCATGAAGTAGTTTCTTTACTTCAGTTGCCATCAGCCCAGAAATTTCAGGTGAGCAACTTCCACTTTCTTTCATGTCTAAATGTCCTAGACTTGCTCTATTTGGACTGGAGGCCAGAGATTTCCTGTTGTTCCTTTGCCTTGACATTTTCCTCCAGACAAGCAGGTTGTATGGTCCCAGATGCTTCCCATGTTGGCTACTAATCCACAGTGTACGGGGATGGGTCAAGCACCTAGGTTTCTCCTAACCCAGGTTCTCCAGGAGGCAGCAGAGTGCAGGGTGGGCTTCTCCAGACACTCTGGGATTCTCTAAGGTGTATCTGGCTGGTTCTCCTGGCTCATGCTGGTTACCCACAGGAGAGTTCCAATGGTGGCCCACATGCCCACCAATTCATCTTTTAGTTTCAAAGAACATATGAAAGATACTAATCTTAGCAAAAAGATGGATGAGTAGAAATTAATATAATAGGTTTTCCACCAACTTATGGTCAAAATGTTAATTTAGTTACAAT
>RJWT010039177.1:0-12716 GCA_004365215.1 Cuniculus paca | reverse complement strand
CTGCTCACTAGGCCCCTCCGATTCTCCTCTGGAGCAGCTGTGTCTTTTGTTTTTCCTTCCCTTCCCTTACTGGGAACAATTTTAGCAGTTTCCTGATTCAGTTTTGAGTCTTTCTGGAAATTCTGCCAGTTCTGAGTTGTGTGACGTTCACTTTCCTGGTTTAAAATACCATTTTCCAACTTAACCTCTACCACCCCAAATTCTAATCAACAGGCTGGGAAAAATCCAGATCTTTATTTTGTGACAAGCCTCCCTGGTCCTTCTTGTGTGCAAGCCTGTTAAGTTACTCATCCTATGAGGCTAACCCCCAAATCTGCGGTTGTGCTGTAAAACACAGCCCTATTGCTGAGAATGAGGCTAATAATGCCTGTTGGCCTTCAACATGGTTACAAGCCAGAAAATTCTCTAAAAGTCTCAGACAAAAAGAACCAGTAACATAAAATATTGTAACAAGAATACACTGAAACCATAACAAATGCTGGGGTAAAATGGCGTAGCCCACAACTCAGCTCCCACATTCTGTAGAGGTCAACCTATCACGACTGATTTTTCCAAGAGCACTAGAACACTGGTGTGCACACTCTGAAGACCCATGAGAAGTCTCAGACAACCATTCAACACACACCCGGAGAGATCAGGGTCTCAGTGTGCCATTACTTGTGTTTTTTGGAAACAAACTCATGTGAAGCATACAACCTATCTGTTGATTCAAGAACAACACAGATAATAAGATAAAGGGACTTCTATCTTTGACAATGGCCGGTATCATTTAACTGCAGAGACAGCTAGAAGAGAAAAATCAATGGCTTTCCATGAAAAATTAAATTAGTTGGGGTTTACACTCATTATCACATACCAAGAAGTTCTTTTAGAAAACATTTTTCCTTTAAATTAGTTGTGCTGTTTGCTAAGAACCAGTGTATGAATGCCTGGCTCTTTAAAGAGTTATATTTAGCCTTCTGGCATTCTGCCCAGTTTGTTTCCTGCTCAAAAGAAATGTTTCCCTGACCAAGACTCCAGTAACGGGGTGCACGTCAGCACACATCACTGTGGGACTACCCTGGCGCAGTGGGCTCCAGTCTAAATATAAAGTGGCAGTGCAGCCTTCCTACTAAAGAACAGCTACATGTTTATTCTTCAAAACAGATTACTTTTGTATGTCTACTTAGCAAAGCTCATATTGGAGAAAAATATATCCCACCAAATAGTATCCTTTCAACAACATCTCAGTTGCTCAAGCCATTTTTTTTTATTTTGAAGAGAATAAAACCAAACAAAACACAATAGTCAATCAAAACAAAATAATGAACATGGTACATGACTTCAAAACAAGATAAAAGGAAATCAATAATGGCTACCATAATGCCTCTTGTTATCTTCATGCTCAAGTAATTTTTAAGGAATTTAAGAGCAAAGTGAGGGGAACTTGGGAACTTAAGACCACATCAGTATGTTTCCAGAGTCACTCACCTATGCATATAGCAAAGAATATATTAAACTGATTAAACATAGGTCCTGACAAGAACAGTCAGCTAAAGCCCATTGAGATTTAGGCTAATCTGCATGATTATATAATCAAACAGACCCTTAAAGCATAACCTGGGTGTGGTGACACATAATCTAAAATCCCAGCTAGGCAGGAGGCTGAGGAAGAAGACAGAAATTCAGGCCCAGCCTGGGCAACTTAGTGAGATCGTGTCTCAAAATTTAAAAAATGTAAAGGGTTCAGGGATGTAGCTCAGTGATAGAGCACCCCTGGGGGTTCAATCCTGCTAGTGCCAAAAATAAAAATAAATAAATACATAAAGAAAGAAAGGAAAAAAGATCCAGCTATATATTGTGAAATTCCAAATAAATCTGGCTGGCATGGGGTTGTTCATGTGTAAATATAGAGGGTGCTTTGGATGGAATTAACACTTAAATTAGTGGCCCTTGGGTAAAGCAGATCACCCTTCATAGTGTGAATTGGCCCTCAACTGATTAGATAATATTCCAACGATAAGCTAGCAGGAAGACCACAGGTAAGATGCTATTTCTTTGAGTACACTATCTTGTTCTATTTGACTCTACTATCTCCAAACCCAAACCATCTTAACTTCGTATCTGATTAATCCACTCACATAACAATCAAGTAACTCCATCTACCAGTCACCTTAGATAGAAGCACTTAAAGAAATAATAAAGATTAGACATCCTAAACTAGGCACTAGGGGCAGGGAAGGGAGGGGGAGCAGCAGGTAGGACTGAGGGAATAAACAGGGAGGCAGAGGTAAAGGGAGGAGGGCGCAAAAGTGAGCTGATAACGCACTGCTTCTACTCTAACGATGTGTTGATCTCCCTGTCTTTCGCGGAGTCTACACAATGGGAACAACTGTACAGCCCCCACTGCACCAAAGAAAGACTGTAACACACGCTGGGTGGAGAGGGGTCAGCGTCTTCACAAGAACCTAGTACTGCTACTTTTCCTAACTGGAGACTAATCAGACTAAGTGTAAAATATTCTTGGCTCTAAAGCACAGATAAATGCATAAAATGTCCCTATCTGTTTCACGAGACTCATCTCAGAGGTACTGAGGCATGAAAAGCAAGTATGACTAAACACGGAACACGTGTCAAGGCATGCTCTTGTTCTGTAAAATGCTTCATCTGCAAATACATCATCCCCAACCCTCACCCTGAGCACAGGACCAAGCATGAAGCTGCTCTCTGTGTGAGCCCAGTCCTGTAAACACTATTTGCATCTGATTACAGAAGCGGGTATCACATTTCCAAGAGAGAAGCGTGTGTTCTCACATGCTAGAGAATAACTCAAAGCTACATCTGTGACTCAACTGCGGACATACTGCAATAATCCTCCATTCAGCTAGCTTTTCCTGTCTAGGACCCACTGTTTCCCCACCCTCCAGAGGTATACTGTGATTCCATCTTCTAAAGACCACTATACACAAGATAGGGATGAGTTATCTGTTTTAGTCCACTGACACTGAAACAAAAAGAAACATATTCAAGGTGCAAAACTTAGGCTTTAGGTTTAACATATTAAAAGAAAAATAAATACCCTTCAAAATTTTCCAGTGGTAACTAAGATGGAAGGGATGGGCAAAGTGAAAGGCGTGGTCTCTACAAAATTATTAATTCCTCTTATGTCCATGTTAGTTTAGTCCAGTCCCACCTGAGGCAGAAAAACAGATTATAACCGAGAGGATTTCTATAATATAGGGGTAGGGAAACTTCCTCTACTGATGACCACTGACACACACTGCTTTCTTATTTCAATAAAGTATTCGAACCCCTTACATTTTAAATTAAGATCTGGAAGAAAAATATGTATTCCTTATATATCGTATCTAGAATAACGTCAATAAATATAAATGCAATGAGTATAATAAATATTTTAAAATAAATATTTTAATTTTACATAAAACTAGTTTAAGGAGACGGAAGAAAATAGGCCAATATAAGAGTAAAATCTACAGTTTAGTGTCATATATATGGTTAGGACAAAATATGTAAAAGTTCGCAGAATAAACTAATGTATTCATGAACATAAGAAGAACAAAAGACTGACAAAATAACAAAAAAGAGAAAAGAAAATGCAGTACAGATGTCACAGTCAGGTAGGCTATTTCATTACAGTTCAACTGACTTCTAAAATACCAACAGTGGTAGGCTTTGCCCAGTTACTCTGTTTTGGTTAACTACCATTTGCTGGTTTTCAATCATTCTACTAGGGGTAGAAAAATCAGGATGCCTATTTTTAAGAGGAAAGAAAGTATTTCCTGTGAAGCCACACTTAGGACTGTCATCCTGAGACAAAATGGGAAAAAGCAGCAAGTCTTCTTAGCTTGATTTCCTGTTAACTCCAAACTTAACGAAGCAATGAGTTCAGTCCAGCCTAACCTACATGTTTTATATTTCAAGACTACTATGAAAAAAATGATCCCCATATTTTTCGATTCGTTTAATAACAAAATTTACGATAGGTGAAGCAGCACACACCTGTCTGTAATCCCTCCCAGCTACTTGGGGGGCTGAGGCAGGAGGACTGAGAGTTTGAGGCCAGATCCAGCAACTTAGCAAGACTCCATCTCAAAAAAATAAAAACTTAAATAATAACAAAAAGTACTATCGGGATCCATGAAATAATTTATTTAATAAATAACTTCATTTTTAAAAGAAGCTGGGGTAGGGCTGGGGATTTAGCTCAGCAGCTTAAGCAACCGTGAAGCTGTGAGCTCAATCCTCCATACCAAAAACAAACAAAAAAGAAGCCAGGGTAAGAACTGCCTACAAAGTACCTCCATGATGGACTCTCCAGGGTATGATACTGTGATGGTGCACACATGACTGCCTTTGTCAAAACGTTCAGAACTACACCACCAAGAGTAAACTTTACTCAAGAAAAACATTTTTAAACATTAATGGAGGATGCATGGGGAACCAGGATGGGATGGAGACTATGACAAAGAAAACTGTGTGACAAATGATATTACCTCACTGGGGTAGGGGTGGGGGCCCTGACATAAATACCTATGGAAAGTACTGTTTCAACAGGATTTTGTAAAGACAGGATCTCACTATGTAGTCCAGGCTGGCCTTGAACTCACTACGTAGCCCAGGTGATCAGACCATCATACTGCTTGAGCCAACCAAGTGCTGGAATTACAGGTGTGCGCCACCATGCCCAACCCTGTCTGGATATTAAAAGTTACCAAGGGTGGGGAACACTTAGACTGCTTCAAAGCTCAGGGGCATCTAAGGACACCTGAGCACATGACCCTGCTTGTCTAGCACAGGCACACAGTTATCTAACCATGACTCAGCACAGGTAACCATGTATGCACCGGTTATGGCACTATGTAAGAATGTAAACATGAGATAACAACCCGTATAAGAATCATACAGTAAAGACGCAGGCGGCTCTCTTGCACTCTGGCTCTGATTCTCTGCTTTCTCCATGCTGCCTGCTGTTGTAGCTGATGTCCTGCACACAAGTGTACTTTAACCTTGGGATCTCACCTGTGAAAATCTCCCTTGAGCCCCTGAGCAGGCCGATAACTGGTGCAGCTGATGGGACATTGAGGTAAGTGGTCCCACGCAGCCTGTGGTAACAGTGCCCAAAGGTGAGGGAATGCCCTGGGGAATGGCTGATAAGTGACCCTGGCCTTTCCATGGCTACCTGTAACCACTTTCTTGGCAGCTTGAAAGGTCCTGGAGGACTGGGAAGCAGACTGTTTGGAGCCTGGGGATGTCTTACAAGCCTAGGAAGTGATAGACAAATTCCTCCCCCTCACCATGATATGGTAGGGCGGGTGGCTTGGCTGTTTTTTACCCTCTTTTGCTACGTAAATCAAGAGGCAGATGGCCTTGTTCAGCAAGTAGACCAGCTGCAGCAGATAGAAGAGGACTGACTTTGAACAACAGCTGGCTGCTTCAGAGCTCAAGTTGCGAGGTGTGGGAAGCACTGCCTCCTTCAGAAATGTCTCCAGAACTGTAAGTCCTCAAGTCCAAAAAAATCAACCCCAGGAAAATCCCCTGGTTTTGCATGCTAGGCTGGCTATTCATCAAAAAGTGGAGCTAGAGGAACCCCTAGCTCAGGGAGAAAGACTGCGAGGGCCTGGCACACAACGTACATGACCTATACAGCCATGGAGCTAAGGGAGCTGGCAAAACAAAGCAGAAGGTGGGTGAAACAGTGCCTGCATGGCTGCTACGGCTATGGGACGATGGGTTGATAGCATGCTGTTAAGCCCACAGGAGACATACCAAATAGCCAACACAGCCAGCACCCCTCTATTAGATGAGTTCTGCAGGATGTGCGAGGACCGTCCCAGAAGCAGGTAATCAGACTGTGATAACCTGTTTGATGGCAGCAGCTCACCTCATTTGGGAGAATGCAGGTGATCTGCCAGAGCGTGTCACCATCTAGACTTGATAACTGCCACGTGAAATGGGCATGCAGCAGATGATGTCTGTACTGCAGTACCGTAGCTTAGATGAGGAACTGCTGACAACAGGCATGAAGGACGTAATCCTGGTGAGTGGGCCGGCTGGCAGGTTTGAGTCAGTGACAGCCCTTCTAGCCCCCTTTACAGATCACCTGATCCATGATGCTGTGGATGCCTTGACCAGGCTGGGAGATGTGGAAGTGAAGTGCCACGATAAGGCGAGATCTGTAAAAACTCTGCTGGCAAAGGAGAAAAAGGCGGCGGGCCCTGGGCAAGCAGGGCAACACCACCCAAGGACAGGCTATGGGCCTGCTGAAGGTCGGTCAGTGCCAGATCTGGATGGACCTGCTGGATGGCCTAGCTGTAGATAACTTGGATGGGCAGCCTCTGGATGTGTTGCTGACACTGTGGAGACAGTTATGCCCTGAGCAGCAATACCAGGCTGATAGGGCAGGGCCAGGAAGGCCAAAGCAGCTCCAGTGAAGCAGGAAGTGACACTGGCCTCCTTTCACCCCAATTAGGAGGCAAGCCAAGGTAGCCGGGTCTTGGGGATCCTGGGAGACTGCAGGCCACATGTGGAATTGCTATTTACTGGTCCCCAAAGAATGTGCAGCATATACTAGTGTTGGTGGATATAGGAGCCAATTCGATGCTAACATACAGCAACCCAGACCATTTTATAGGACCTACTGCATGCGTAGAAGGGTATGGAGATCTCTATACCATGATGCAGAAGGCCCAGGTGACTCGGTGTGGAATGCTTGCCTTCATGCCTGTATGAGGTTCGTGTTTCCCCGGCTGCTGAAAACACACTGGGAGTGGACATACAACTCAGCACCACACAGGGAGAATTCCAGATGCAAATGTGTGTGGTAAAAACCATACTCCAAGGCCATCCACACCACGCACCACTGATTCTCCCAAAATACCATGTAGGTTATGAGCATGAAGCAGTACCGGCTGCCTGGGGACAGAGGAAATGGAACAGACTTTCTTGAAATTGGAAAAAGCAGGGCTGATACTTCCTGCACAGAGCCCTTTCAACGTCCCCGTATGGCCAGGACAGAAGCCAGACGGGACGTGGAGAATGACTGTGAAGTCTCACCCCGACGCTGGCAGTCAGGACCAATTGGCCTTCATTCAGGAGGGCAGGCAGTGGACCTTCCAGGTGTTGCCATAAGGCTATTTGCATAGCCCAACTTTGTGTCATGACCTGGTGGCCCAGGACCTGGCCACCTGGGCCAAGCCACATTCTGTGTCACTGTTTTGTACTGATGATGTTATGTTAAGCTGACTGTCTTGAAGATTTGAAAGCCTCTGTGCCCAGTCTGAAGGACGCTTTGCTGACATGGCAGTGGGCCCTGGACAAGACAAGGTCCAGGGACCTGGCTTGCCTGTCATATTCTTGGGTGTTATATAGTTGGGTAAGACCAGACCCACGACAGTATGCCAAATACAGGCGTGTGGGCTTGCTAGGTTTTTGGCAGATGTACTACACTACTTACCCTGCTGTGAGCTTTATACCAGATGACCAAAAGGGTTCGACATGGGCTGAACAGACACAGTGGAAGCTGCATGCTGGACAGATGCAGCAGCAGCTGCTTTTTAAGACTCAAAGAGGGCTGTTGCCCAGGTGCAAGCCCTATGAGTCACTGAGCCTAACCTACCATCTTTCCTAACCATCAGTGTGGATGACGAAGGATTTGGCTGGGGCCTGTGGCAAAAATGGGAGGCGGAAGCACTCCGCTGAATTTTCGTCACAGTTATAGAAGGGAGCCAAGAGCTGGCATTCTCTGATTAAGAAACAGCAACATTGTACACCACCCTGCATGCCTATGAGGGATCATGGGACACATACGAGGTCTGGGGTACAGACGTGGCAGTCCGTCCCAGAAGCGCAGTGGCACGGGCCCCTACTCTCATGCATGGGGGACACACCTCCAATAATGGGCCTCTTTCTTCACTAGCCTCTTGGCAGCCAAACTGGCAACAGTTTCGGGACCTATGACGTGTATGGCTAAGAACCTGTCCAGGAGGACGACCTACAGGACATGACCCCTAGTCCCTATGCCAAAGGGAAAGAGGGATCTTGGGCTAATGCTGGATATACTGATGGGTCTAGCTGTGAGCCAACCCTGCAATGGACAGTTGCTTCCAGTAGGAAGTATTCTGGTTTGGAACAGGAACAGGCGGGTTAAGCCAATTGGCAGAGTTGCCAACAGGATGATTGTTTGTGGTACATGAAAAAGATCCCCTACTCATGTGCTTGGGATAGTTCGGCTATCTTGAGGGAGCTGACGCTCTAGCGGCTGGCTCGGGCAGCTCAGGAGTGACAGATAGGGAGGGCACTGTCCCTGTAGGGTATGGACCTATGATGAGATGTATGGGAGTGTGGCCATAAAACTGACCATGTAGGGTACCCTGGTTCAGGACAGAAGCCCCTCCACTAGCCGGGATATGACTCAGCAGATGACTTGACCAGGCAGTGCAGTGGTTGACCTCAAGGAATAACGTCTGACCAGAAAAACTGACTGCTGCATGTGGGATACTGCTAGGAATAGCATCTGATCAGGGGCAATGACCATAGACTTAGCCCTCCAAGTTAAAGCTCTTGCTCAATGCATGGCCCAGGTCTTGAATGTCACGTGCCAGGTTTTGCTGTTGCTTATGGATGAAACTGTTCAAATGAAAAAAGTGGTTTTACAAAACCACATAGTTCTTAATTTGTTAACAATAACAAGCAAGGAGGTACTTGTGCCCTGTTACATACAGAATGCTACATTTGTATACCTCTATGGAGGGGGTGGGATGTGGGGAAGCACTCAGACTGCTTCAAAGCTCAGGGGCATCTAAGGACACCTGAGCACATGACCCTGCTTTGTCTAGCACAGGCACACAGTTATCTAACCATGACTCAGCACAGGTAACCATGTATGCACCGGTTACGGCACTATGTAAGAATGTAAACATGAGATAAACAACCTGTATAAGAATCATACAATAAAGACACAGGCAGTTCTCTTGCACTCTGGCTCTGATGCTCTGTCCTCTCCAGGCTGCCTGTTGTTGTAGCTAAGGTCTTGCACACATATGTTCTTTAACCTTGGGACCTCACCTGCAAAAATCTCCCTTGGGCCCCTGAGCAGGCTGACACCAAGAAAATAATTTTACGCAAACACTGCACTTTAACTGATAAATATTTTTTCATGGCTACACAGGCTAACAAACTCTGAAAACATTACATATACACAAGGTTTGACAAATACCTATAAATATTTTGTGGATGATGACAGCCAAGTTTCTTAGTTAAGAGAGACACCATGTATATCCAAAGGGGACAGGCAAGTAATAAGGCTACTGTGCTGGGTAAGCATCAGGGATACCAGTAAAAACTACATGCAGATATGTGCACAGATGGGTTAGAATAAATGTATGCACCTCCTCAGCTGGTGCACTGAGGAAGTCTAGAAACAGTTTCACCTTAGTAACAGGATATCCCCTGCACACAGCCCTTGTTTTCTAAGCACCTTTTCCCACAATGGGAGTCAAGCCTCCTGGGGGGAAATGACCAATTCTAAGACAGAGAAAATGGAACATCTTGTAGTGCCAGAAAGTAAGCAAGTGCTGAAAAATAAACAACAACAAAAATATCAAAAGGACCAACAGCCAACCTAAAGTACCCATTTAAGTGGACAAAGCTGAAAGATTTTCAGAAAAAAAAAGTATAATACTGGATTACAACACAAAGAACAAAATAAATATCCATGAATCCACATTAATAGAAATAAATGAACAAGCCAATAAATGGGGAAGGACAAATTTTCTTCTTGAAATAATTACAATTTCTAAATGTAGAAAGAATAAGAAAATATAAAATCACCATTAAAACCCATTTCTTATTCTCTTGAGTAAGAAATCAGTAGACAAGTAGATCCACCATAAGAAACAAGAACAGCCAGATGTAGGGACACAAGCCTGTGGTCCCTGTTGCTCAAGAGGCTTACGCAGGAGGGTTGCCTGAGCCCAAGGACATGAGGTGAGGTCAGAGTGGCCACACAGCAAGACCCTGTCTGGGAAAGAAAAGAAACACAGTACTAAGTAACCTGATGTTTCTAGACCACTTCACATGGAGCAGAATACCTATTCTGTAGGTCACATGGAACACTGACCAAGATAGACCAAGTTCGGGGCCATAAAAGAAATCACAGTAAATTGTTTAAAAGACCTCAGTTGTACAAAATCCACTGTCCGACCACAATGAAATTAAAATATAAATCAATGATGCCAGGCCTGGTGGCAGACGCCTGTAATACCAGCACTTGGGAGGCTGGTGCAGGAGGATCACAAGTTTGAGGTCAGCCTAAGGTACACAGTGAGTTCTAGCCAGCCTGAACTACATAATGAGACCCTGTCTCAAAAAGCAAAAAGAAAAAAGAAAACCAGAAATCGAGAACAGGCAGGTATCTTAGAAATCCTTAATATTTATAAACTAACCCATTTTTCAACAACTCAAAAATCTAAGAAGAAATTGAAAGGAAAACTAGAAAGTATTTTGAACCAAATGCAATCAGGGCATCGTATTTTGGAATGGACCACTCAAACAATAATTAGCACCGAAGTCCTACATCAGAAAGGGAAGGTCTCAAATCAGTGACTTCAGCTTCTATTTTATGAAATCAAATTTCATCCAAACATAAGCAGAAGAAAGAAAATAATGAAGATGAAAACAGAAATCATGTGAGAAAACAAAATCTGTTTTTTTGAAAAAATCAAAAGTTAATAAACCTCTACCAATCAAGAACAAGAAGACACATATTAATAGTATCAGAAATGAGAAATGTGGGCCAAGGCTATAGCTCAGTGGCACAGTACCTGCCTGGCAAGTGCAAGGTTTGATTCCTGGTAAGAAAGAAAGAAAGAAAGAACGAACGAACTACAACTGTACAAAAAGTAAAATACCGGTAAAATATTGAAAAGCACTTCTTGTTTGTAAATTTAACAACTCTGATAAAATAAATTCCTGGAAAGGTAACAACTGTGGTAGGAAAGCTCACCCAAGAAGATATAAGTAACCTAACAATCTTACATTTGTTTAAGAAACAATTTTTTTTTGTAGTCAAAAGGTTCCCAATAAAGAAAACTTCAGGCCCAGATAGCTTCACTGGTGAATTCTGCTAAATATCTAAAGAAAAATACTACCAATTCTGAACAAACTCTCCAGAAAAGTAAAAAGAAGGAAATGATGCCCAACTTATTCCATGAGGCTAGCATTACCCGGATATAAAAATCAATGACATTTCAAGAAAAGAAAACCTAGAAATCAATATCCCTCATGAAGAGAGATATAAAATTTTCAAATCAAATGCTAGGTGAGCAAACAAGGCCAGCTGTGGACTACAGGAGGAGTCAGGGGCTGGGCATCTACTCAGCAGTGGGGGCAAGCACAAGCCTTCTAGAGCGTTCAGTGCTAACACACAGCCCGCTGTGGCACACGTGCACTAAGGCTGCTGCTACCAATGAGCTAGCCTGTGAGAGGTCCTGGGTTTGATCGCCAGAGGCACAAAACAAAAAAAGGCCAAATAAGGTTTATCAGAGGCATGCAAAGTTGGGTTGAAATTTAAAAATCAGCCAACCTAGTATTTTTTTTTAAGTCACATTTTCAATATGAGAAGAAAAAGCATTTGACAAAATCCAACAACTTCCTGATAAAAACAAAGCCAGACAAAAATCAAAAAACAAAAGCTGATTTAATTAAAAAAGACGCGGTAAATTTGTCAATCTGATAAACAATATCCATTAAAATCTATAGCTAAGACTATAATTAATAATGAAATACTGAATGCTTTTCCCTAAGACCAAGAAGAAGACAAGCACATCACTCCTTACCATGGCTACTGAGCACTGTATGGGAGGCTCTGGCAATGCGGCCGGGCACGAAAGTTAAACAAGGAATCTGCGGTTGGAAAGGGAGAGGCCTTGTATCACCTATGCCTGAGCGTCAGCAAACTACCATGCATAGGTGAGCACAGCCTGCTACTAGGCGGCACGGCTGTTTGGGTAAAGGCAATTTTATTGGAACATGGCCACTCTCTTCATTTACTTATTATGCACGGCTGTTTTCACTCTAATAAAAGAAATGAGTGATTATGACAGATTTGAAGGGTGGCAAGCAAACACCTGATACTCAACATCATTGGTGAAATGAAAATTATACAGTAAGATACCACTGTATAAGTCAGTTAGAACGGCCAAAATTCAACCATATCAAGTTTGACGAGGATGTCAAAAATTCAACTTCCCATCTGCTGCAGGTGGAAATGTAAAATATACATCCAATTTGGAAAACTGCTCTAAAAAACAGAAATATACACATACTTTTTTTGAGACAGAGTCTGCTAGATAGTCCAGGCTGGCCTTGCACTCACGGTACTCCTCGTGCCTCAGCTTCCTGAGTGCTGAGATTACAGATGTGTGTGCTACCATGGCCAGCTGATATATTCCTATTTTTTGACTCAGCAATTAGATACACACAAAAAAATGACATCATATTTTCATAAAAAGACATACAGAATATTAACAGCAATTTTATTTAGAATACTAAAATCTGGAAACAAATCAAATGCCCATCAGTAGTAAATAAATACACAGTGGTACTTCCATACAATGAAAGGCTACTCAGCAATAAAAAGGGATGAAATACTGATCCATGATGCAACAAAAAATTACGCTCAGTGAAAGCAGCAGATGAAAAAAAGAGTACCTAAGGTA
>RJWT010039176.1:0-12715 GCA_004365215.1 Cuniculus paca | reverse complement strand
AACTCTATACTTATTTCTCCTGGATGCCTCGGGCAGTTGTTTACACTGCTGCAGTTCCACAGGTCAGTGAGGTCTTTGACAAGGGCCCTCAATGGCCTGATGTGCCATTCACTGATCCTATGCTCTTAAGTCACTGGTATTAAATTTTATTTTTCTATCTCTAACACAAGAACAGAATTTGTCCGACCTTCCTTATAAGTGTCTTGGGAGGTAGGAAAAATATCCTATATATGAAAGTCCTTCTGATGACTACTATGCAATTTTAAACCAGTGTGATGATTATTCCTCCACAGAGTAAATAATACATTCCAAGCCTGCTTATAAAGATTTAAGTTTAATAGAGAAGAGTGATAGAGCTCTCTAGAAAGAATGAAAGATATTTAAAAATATTTTCAGTGGGTATATTTTTTCGGCTAGCAGCATTCCATTAAAACTGTCCTAAAGCATCATCTATTTATACATGCAGAGACGCTGTAGTTCACCCGTGTTAAATCTAACTGGATGTTTGTGGTTAGCTGATGTGCTCTTTGGCAGGACAGTGAGCAACAGCAGGATGGAACAATCTTCACATTGCAAGTCTGTTACGGTTTGTATATAGATGCCCCCCCGCCAAGCCTCATGTAGTCATGGAAGCGGCTGAATCTAGCAGTTGTGGTTGACTCCTTGTCTAGTGCTGAGATTGGCGGTGTGAGTTCTGCACCCGCACAGGGGTGGAGCCGACATACAATGTAAGGTCAGAATGGGGGCGGGTTCTCCCTCTTTGGCAGGGTTTGCTCTTGCCACTTGCAGCTGCCATGAACAGCTGCCTCCTTTTGCTCTGGCTACTGTCTTGAAGTGTTGCCCCAGTGCCATGCCACCCTGCCTTGGAGCCAGCTGATTATGGACTGAAACCACTGAGAACTCTAAGCTGAATAAACCTTTCCTTGCCTCACTTTGGGTGTCAGGTGTTTGTCTCAGCAATGAGAGAAAAGTAACCAAGACAGAATTTGGTACCAGAGCAGTGGGGTTGTTGCTGTGACTGTACCTGACCATGTGGTTCAAGAGCCTTTGGGGATGGCTTGCGGGAACAGTTTGGAAAGGTTTGGAGATGTCGCCTGAAATAGAAGCCCTGGAACAGCTTAGGCTGTTCTGTAGGGGAGACTCTGGTCAGAGCTCAGGAGCCCAGAAGGCTGATAGAAAGCCTGCCGGTAAAGACCAGGCTTGGGAGGTTTCTGCTGGGAAGAAGGACTGCATTGGGTGTTGGACTCCAGTTCATGTATGTTATGGCTTGCCAGAAAGTCTGTCTGCATTTTGCTCATGTCCAGAGACTTTGCCTGAGACTGAGATTAAGGGCAGTGGCCTGATTAATCTGGCAAAGGAAATTTCAAGACAGTCAAATGTTGAGGCAGTGGCATGGCTATTGTGGGGGGGCTTTTAGCCAGATTTATCTTGGAAATCAAGAGCAAAGAGCCCAGCATGATGACTTAAAATGTGAGTTTGGTTGGAAAGCTGTGGGAGTTAAAACCCCTGGAAGTGCCATAGGGGTGGAACCACACAAGCCCTTTGGAGCTCACAATTTGCCACAGATTGCTTCAGATGCTGGACATACAGCTACCAGACTTAACATTTGCCCTGCTGGATTTTGGACTTACTTTGGTTCCAATGCTCTGTATTCCCGTTTGTAACTTTTGGCATGGTAATGTCTGTCTTGTGCCATTATAGTTAGAAGTGTTTAACTTTGTTTTCATTTGTACAGGGGCTTGCAACTAAGAGTCTGCCTTAGATCTCAGAGGAGACTTGGGACTTGGACTTTTCAGCAATGCTGAAACTGTTAGGACTTTGGCAACTCATGGAGATGGACTAAATGTCTTTTGCATAAGGGACATACATGAGTCTTTGAGGGGTCAGGGGTGGAATGTTATGGTTTGTATACAGATGGACCCCCCCAAGCCTCATGTAGTCATGGAAGCAGCTGAATCTAGCATTTGTGGTTGACTCGTTGTCTAGTGCTGGGATTGGCGGTGTGAGTTCTGTACCCGCCCAGGGGTGAGTTGACATACAATGTAAGGTCGGGATGGGGGCGGGTTCTCCCTCTTTGGCAGGGTTTGCTCTTGCCACTTGTAGCCACCATGAATGGCTGCCCCGTTTTGCTCTGGCTGCTGCCTTGAAGTGTTGCCCCAGTGCCATGCCACCCTGCCTTGGAGTCAGCTGATTATGGACTGAAATCCCCAGAAACTGTAAGCTAAATAAACCTCTCCTTCCTTCACTTTGGGCATCAGGTGTTTGTCTCAGCAATGAGAAAAAAGTAACCAAGACAGAGTCCTTGTTCAGCATTCAATAGAGAACAGACAAGCAAAAATAAGATCCACTTTAACTGAAAAGTGTTAGCAAATAGGGAAGAGAGAAAGTTCATCAGAAAACATGAACTTATGGGTGTGTGCACTACTCCCAAAACCATTTCCAATGCTACACTACTGAAGTTTTACACTCAAAAGGTGTAATGAGTTCTCATTCTTTCTCCTCTTGGGCTCTGGGTTACCAAGAAAGTACTCAATATTTCATAATTTTTTGTCTGAGTAGATGATGTAAGCCTTTTTGAAAATTTCCCAACAGATCAAACAGGTCAAAAGACATAAAATTCCCCCAAAGTTCTTCCTTTCTTCTGTATCTCAAGTGACCCACACACATGCACATGTCCCATGCATCCTCAAAGCAAGCCGAATCCAAAGGCATCTTCTCTTCATTGACCTCTCTGTGGTGAGGAACTGTGTGGTTCCCCTGGAAACCCTTTGACTTCTGCTCTTCTTGCCACCAGATCATCTGTGCTTCTATACAGCTTGAAGCCACATTCTCATGCACTCTTTCATAAGGGTCTTTCTTCCCTGATACCCCCCTTCCTGTTTTCTGTCGCTGGTTCTTAATGTAGTATATCGAGTCAGTTCCAGAGCCTGTGTTCTGATTCAGTTGGTCTCATGGGGGTCCCAAGCAGGAGCTCCAGATCTCCTCGGGTGGTGTCCATGCATGCAGCCAGGTTGAGATCGACAGGCTCCTATGCACTGCCTGGGTGACTTCCTTCACTGTCAAGGCTGACAGTTCAAGCATTATAAACTTTGGTCCTAGTTTTTGTTAAGCTCCATCCATATTTCCGATCACTTTCTAGAGGCTCAAAAACATGAAAAGCATTACAACTGATGCGTCAACCACTGTCTCTTCACATCAATTTCTCTATAAACTTGATCTTCTCAGTTGTCTCCTTTTAAAATACTGCATTCAGGAATTAGACATTGAAGTTGAATTTAATTTCTCCTTTACAGTCTAAAATTCTAAGATTTTCAGCATTTCATGAGGTGTGTGCAGACACAAACAATACACAACACAACACTTACTCTACTTTTAGAAAAATGGATGAAATGCTGTAACACATTTGAAATAAATGACTTTTCCTAAAAGGCAGTTTTGCCTGAGTATTACCCACTTAGCTTATAAAAATCAGTCAAGTAAGTCCATGTACAATCTTTGTCATTTTAATGAACCAAGCTAATACTGTACAGTCAATGAAACTTTTTTGTTACAAAGGATACAAGCTATCATCTCCTGGAATCTTCTCCCATACAATGGGAGGCCCACCCTTCAGGGGTTGCAGGATTTAATGAGATACAGAAAGGAAAGCACTTCGAATTGGAGAGAGTCAATATGTTTCATTGCCTCTTCCCCAGTAGGAGCTTGAACTCAAAGTCATATCAACATGAATGTATTTTAAATGCTGCTGATTCAGTACCCATTAGTGTCTTTATGAAGAGGTAGATACCTTTAAAATCATAGTACCGATCAGGAACAAATAAACACTTAGGAGAAATCTGACTTTCAAATTACCATTGCAAAGCCAATATAGATGGTGATTAGGAATCCTCATTTCAGAAAACTGTCCAGGGGAGGAGAGGTTCCCCTATATACAGTCACAATTCCTCCTAGTGTATGCATGAGAAAGGTACCGTCTTTCTAGCCTCCCTATGCGAGGACTGGTTTCCGGAGCTTATAGTAGGACGGTCAGGTGTTTAGAAATCCTACTGATAATTAGGTCTTTTGGGTCTGTTAACACTTTTGGTCTGGTACAGGGTTCTTAAAGAACATGATTTTATTAATGAAGATGAGTGATTCTGGATTCAGTTATGAATTTCAGGACTGAAACATATTGATTCTGTATTGCGTGTTCTCTGATATAAAACTGCTGTTAATACTTGTGTGTGGTGTGATTTAAGAAACAACTGTTTTATGGCTCCTAGATGCATGGTTTCACAGTTTCACTGTTGCTGCTATTTTATGAAAGTCAGAACTATTGACTGTGTAAGTACTGTCAAGGACAGAGAAGTTTTGCAGCAAAGCAAGAACATTTTTCAATGGCTCAGGCTACCCTAGCATCCAACAACCCTCATATTTCAAAAACTCTCTATTACCTCTCCCCCAATACTTTATTCTCCAGCTTAAGTCTGCTTTTTATTTATACCACCAGCAAAGATGGAATAAAATGGATTAACATTCTCAATGGATTACCTGTTTTTAGCTCATTATGCAATATGGGACATATTATAATCCTCAATTTAATCTTGATTTCTCATACATATTATCTCATCTTTGTTCACCTGGCTCCATCTTTCTCATTAACATCATAAAAGCTAGGCTTCCGGAAACATATTCCAAAACTTCTGACTCTATTCTCACATGTAAGAGTATACAAAATTAGGATCAATATATATACATTGTTTCCAGTAATTTTTCATGATTTTTCCATTAAAAGTTGTTTAAAGTGTAACTGTGTCCATGTTTTACTCTCAAAAAAATAAACAAAAACCCAATTATTTTGGATGTGGTGGCAACATTTTTTATAAAGTCAACAACTATGGCTTCTTCTGTTCTTTATCCTTCCCACACCCTGAGTAACAGAAATACATCCCAGAATAATTCATATATTAGGGCCTGATACCATCATTAGCAAACCATTCCAAATAGATTAGATATTTGCTTGGAATCATTTTGTAAAGGAATTAGTGTCACAATAAGAAAAAGAATTTGTAATCTGACATTCTAGTCATATTCTGAACAACTGCATTGAACAAAACAATCAAGACAATGTATTCAAAACCACCTTAGAGACAATATAATAGCAAATGATAATGTTGAAACTTCAGATGCTAAAAATGCATAGCTGAATATTATTAAACACTAGGAATATGTGCCATATTTAATAGCAAGAATATACTTTCATTCTAAACAAAACCAACAACTTTATCATTACTGTATGCTCTGACCACCTTCAGGAAGATTAGTGTGTCAGTCTTTCTTCATGGTTTTAGAATCAACATACAGGTGGAGGCATTGCTTATATTAGGTAATAGTTTGGTTGCACCTCCATCTCTTCCTAAAACCCTGCCATTGAAATATGGACTGCAAAGCCAATAAAACAGCGATAGAAATAAAATCAGTCATCCATTAATCAGAAGGCTCTGAAGTTCAAATACAGCAATAATTCAGTTCACAAAGGCTTCTTTTTGCAAAAAAAAAAAAACATTTGGCAAAATTCTGCTTCTGTTCATGAACTCTGCATTGGGTGATGAATATGACAAGAGCCATTTTCCCCACACAAACACAACCCTCTTCTCCAAAACCTAAAACAAATTAAGTTCATAAACCAAGGTACCATTGTACATGGAAATACATAAATAGAAATTATAACAAATTCTCATCTAATGGTGACTCATATATGTTTACGATACCTCTAGCATAACTATAGGCTAAGTTTTGTGATTTCTTCAGTGTGAACATTTCTACCCATAAAGCTGAATTCTTTTTTAGAGTTGTATATACTTCTGCTTAAGAACTTGTTTAATTTTTTAGTTCCAGTAAATAAATCACATTCTGCATCTCCATTTTACCAAAAGAACACTGTAAATTTTTGTTGTTGTTAAAAAGGAAGAAAAGCCCACTTAAACTCTTTTAGCGGTTCTTCATAGACAGTTCATTTTTGGTCAGGATCACGCTAACAATGAGAAGAACTCAGTCCTCCAAACAGCTATTGGCACCCCTTGCTCTTCTGATACATAGATTTGATAACCCTGTGCCTGCTCAAGGAATGGCTAATCGTATGTCAATAATAAAGAGCAAAGCACCTTGCAGTTTTCTTCTCCTAGCGGGCTCCCCTGTGAAAGACAGATGTGTGGTGTCTAATTATTCACTGATTGGTATCGGGAGAAACATTAACATAATTGGCACATTTGTCCTAATTAACCAAGGGAAACTGCCACATGCCGCCCAAGATGAAACATGAGTCCTGCAACATTAGCTAGAAAAATCTGCATTGATCAGAGAGGTCACTCTGTTCATCCAAACTGAGACCATGGAGTCCCAGCACCAGGGTAGAAACAACAGGGCCGAGTGGTGGAGTGTGTGCACACCTACGAGAACAGAGACTCAGCTGAGGGTCGCTGTATGCAGGTACATTAATCAAATGAATGGGAGAAGCAATTATGGGGCAATTATCAAATGCACACTCAGCCAGGCTAAGCCTCTCGGAGGAACATTAGCTAGCCTCTGGGAGTCTGCCAAGTTCACTGACTGCTAGAGAAGTGACAAGCTTGAAGGTTTGTGTATTTGTTTGTTTTAACCTGGTCTTTTAGAGTAGTTCTTTTTTCTCTCTTTTCTTCTCTTTTCTTTTTCTTTCTTTTTTTTTTTTTGTTTTTTGAAATGGGGTCTCGCTATGTTATTCAGGCTGAGTTTGAACACAAGATTCTCCTGACTCAGCCTCCTAAACAGCTGAGATTAAAGATGTACATCTTGGTGCCCAGTAGCCCAAATGATTCTAAAATTTAGCAAACTTTTAAAAGTTTGAGACCACTGTGGGTAATATAGTAAGACTTCATATCAAAATAAACAAACAAAAGATTAGGGATATGGCTCAGGGTGAAGGCTTTAAGTTCAATCTCCAGTACTTAAAAAAAAATCAGCAATCAGGTTGTATGCCATGCTTATTTAATCAGTATTTCTAGCATGGGACATATGCATCAGTATTTCCTAGCCATTCTTAGGCAATTCCAATATGCTTGCAAATGTGAGGCCCAGTAGTACAGACTGGTTCTGATGAGCTTGCTGAAATGCAGATTCTGATTAAGTGGTTGGGCACCATGCCTGAGATTCTTTCCAAAAAGCTCCCAGGTCATGCAAACGTGGAAAATCTATGCACCACAACTTGAAGATTGAGGCCTGAACAATTCTGAAGCTCTCCATAGCTACTAAGCCTTCAGAATACTCTCATAGGTAGGTGTCTTCGTTACTTTTTCTCTCGTTGCTGAGACGAACACCTGACGCCCAAAGTGAAGCAAGGAAAGGTTTATTTAGCTTACAGTTTCTGTGGATTGCAGTCCATAATCAGCTGGCTCCAAGGCAGGGTGGCATGGCACTGGGGCCACACTTCAAGGCAGCAGCCAGAGCAAAAGAGAGCAACCGTTCATGGCGGCTGCAAGCGGCAAGAGCAAACCCTGCCAAAGAGGGAGAACCCGCCCCCATTCCGACCTTACATTGTATGTTGGCTCCACCCCGGGCGGGTGCAGAGCTCACACTGCCAATCCCAGTGCTACACAACGAATCAATCATAAATGTTAGATTCGGCCGCTTCCATGACTACATGAGGTTTGGGGGGGGCCATCTATATACAAACTGGAACAGTAGGGTTTGGCTCCAACTACTCCTGAGCCTGAAATTCCAGTATTATTTTCTTCTTGCTTTTCGCACTGTAAGTAGGTATCTGAATGTCTTGTAGGTGCTCCCAATAACCAAGGAAGCGTTCACTGTGGAGAATCGGGCTGAATATTCTCTCTCATCAAGAATGGAAAGTTACTTTGGCTATGCAGCGATTTGCTTGTCAGATCTGACATAAAATATTCATTCACTTTTGTGTTGACCATTATACAATATACTTTGCATCTTTCAGTACATTTGTGAAAGTATAGGTATTTTTAATGCTTTAAAAAATGTTGGTCTTCAACCAAGATGAAATTATATTTTTGGACAATTGTGAAAAACTAGCCAAAAACAACAACACAAAAAGCAAGTGGAAACAGTATTGACATTTTGCTCAGTTGTTGTAAAAGGAAGGAATTTGCCAAGAAAGAGAATTTGTATTCTTGCTGGTGAAAGACTCCCTTAATTGCACATATGTCTGGCTCACTGCTTTAGAGAGCTGAGCATACATAGACCATATTGTAGATGCAAACTTGTCTTGAAATCAGAAAACTTCTAAGTTATACCACAAAGAAAATAAAAGCGTGTAGATGGATGAATGGAAAGCAACACAACTGAATTAAGTTTAAAAGAACAAAAATCTAAAGTAGAATAACTATATACAACAGGTGATCAAAAAATACAGTGAATGTTTAAATTTTAAAATATATTACACAGAAGACATTGTCAATAATCCCTCTCAAAATAGTTTCCCATTCTTTGAACATGTTTATCCTATCACTCTTGCCACCTTATGAAGCAATTCTGGAAGTCCTTTCTCATGAGTGTCTTTATGTGATTGTAGTCACAGTTTGCAAGGGAAAAGATTTAATATGGAACACATAATTTATAGGATTATTTTATAATATTCACCCAAGGAGTCAAATGCAGAAGAGTGCAGGAGATCTGTTCACACACTAGAGACCCAAAGAATCCAACTGAGGTCCCAGATCCCACAGCAATGTCCTGCATGAGTCCAGCTGAAGACCTAGAGCCCAAGGCAATGTCCTCCAAGAGTCCAACTAGAGGCCCAGTGCCCACGACAATGTCTCATGCAAGTCTGTATAAAGAATCTGCACTGGAAAGGCCCAAAGGCCAGCAGTGGAAGCTAGACAGTCTGTGCCAGTGGGATGAAGGATCTATGCCAGCAGGCCGAGGGATCTGCACTGGACCAGGAAGACAGGTTCAAGAACCAGAACTGCCCTGAAGAGAACTCCAGCCATTCTCAGTGACGAGGACCTGAGATCCTCCCATAATAGAAACAGCTGACTTCATATCAGAAAAACCAGCGTGACAAGCTTGTACAGGAGAACAACAGCACACCCTCTTCCCCTCCAGTTCTGCTTTAATACTGTTGGCAACAACCCTTAGGTTGGCCTTCCACACCCAGTACCATGCTGACTCCGTTCAGCTGGGTGTTACAAGTTGACCATCAGTTAATCTACCATGGTATGAACAAAACTCTGGTAAATGCTGCTGCTGAGTACTATCCAAAGAAACAACAGGCTCACAAAAACATCACGATGTGTCCTCATTAACTTATCAGATCTGGCACCATGTGACGTCAGGCTCTTCCCCAGAGACAAAATAACCAAAACAGGTAAATGTTCTGAGTTGACTCAGGACATCAAGGCAGACACTACAGCACAACCAAGGATACTCAAGAAAGAGTTCTTACAGAACTGCTCTGGAAAGTGGCAAGAAGGACAGGATAAATGTGTTCAACTTGAGGGGGAATATTATGAGGGGGATAAATGACGATGTGTCATTTACCATAATAAATTTTCAAAAATGTAAACATTCACTATATTTTTCATACTGCCTGCAACAACACCTTCAAGGGGAGAATATAGCACAGAGTCGTCCTTAGCAAGCTATCTTTTCCAGGAAAAAAGGACTATCGCTTGACAAATCCATGGCTAATTCTTACTTCTTAACCAGTTTTAACTGTTAACTTGCATTTTAGGATACCTAATTCTTAGTCTTTTTTCTTGTTTATCAATAAAAAGTGTTCAGGAATATAGCTGCTAAGTTTGCCATGTTTACAAAATGCAGGCTTTTTGCTGTCAAGAATCAAGAACAGCCATCTTCAACCCATGAAGAGTTTCTGTTAGTGTCTGTAAGCACACAGAGAACCACTGAAAGAAATTACACACAAAGAGAATGTGCCAAAGAAACGTGATAAATGTTTTCAAAGAAATAAGCATCCTTGAAATAAGAGACCCTCCCACCCTGTGATTATGTGCATAGGCTAGCCTTTGCCTGCTGCCGAAGCACCGAGAGATTCTACTTGACAACAGTTGGGATCTACGGGCCAACAGCATCAGGTCATGTGAGAAAAGCTCATGCTGGTGAGTCTGTGGCACTTCCGCACGAGAGAATTCACTTTCTCCTGGATGACTTCGTGTAGCAAAACCAGACCGAAATACATCAGAGTCTTTAATTCTCATGGAAGCCAGAATATGTCCTGTACTGCATCACTTTTCCATATTTCTTCTATTTTCACAGTTGGAGAGACAACCATTTCCTCTTTCTTGGGTCATAGCAAGATTCCCTTTTAAATGGTGGCCCTGTTTCCATTCTCAGACTTCTGAAGTCTGTTTTCCATGCAGCAGTCAGAATGATCTTGTAAAGATAGACAGGCAGTCAGACAGACAGACAGACAGGTAAACATAAATGAGGTCATGACAATTCCTAAACTCTTCAGTGGCTTTTCACCACCTGGAGGTGACTCCACATCCCTGAGCTCCTGTCCCTCCACCGAGCATCCTCCTGGGCTGCCCTGGTTCTCTGGGTCTCAGACACAGGGCCTCTGCAGCCCTGTCGCTACAGCAGCGCCTCCTGGGGGGGATGTCCTGCTGCACCACCTGCCTGGAGGGTTCTAACCTAGATCTTTCCAAAACAGATTTCTTGATCTCAGCTCAAACAGCATCTCTTTACGTAGGTTTTTCTTGAACTCTGAAGCAACTCCTGACCCCCAACAACCACCATGCTCTCTCATAGGACATTATTTCCCTCAACTTTCAGATACAAGAAAATTTCTTCTTTTTAAATATGTATTCCTGTTTACTGTTTCTCTCCTTTAGGGACATTGACAGACTTGTATTTTCTGCAACCACAAGAGTAGCTAGAACACAGTGAGTCTACAATAAGTATTTTTCAAGGAAATGATGACAAAAAAAATAAAACCTGTATTTTGCCCTATAGTCTTGAGTGAACCACTACATACATGTGAAACCAAGCCCCAAATCTGTAAGTCAGACAAGGCCTATTTTTTTGTTTGTTTGTTTTTAAAAGTTGGTGTTGATGTTGCTAATTTTATTACCTCTCACTTAAAGGATTTTATGGGTTTGTGGTAAACTCTAAGTCTTAGGGGCAGATTTGAAGAGTAAGAAGGATCATAATAAAGCAGTGTTGGTAGAAATGTTGATTTTCAAAGATTGAGAACTGCTGTAGGAAGCCTAATCCTATCTGTGAAAACTGTTTTCAAGGCTGATAATCATATCATCATCAAGACTCCTGCTTGCTGCTACCTACATGCCAGGAGAAATCTCCGACAGATTTTCCTGGGCCTCGTAAGCAACATCTCCCTTCGAGTAGTGTTCAAATTTCTCTCTGTGAATCTCTCTTGCCTGCAAAGAATAGCAAGCCTACTTTGGGAGACAAGGCGCCTGCACGGAATTCATCACACAGAGTTGCAACATGGGGGAAGGCAGCGGAACACAAACAGCTCTCGGGACACAGAGTGTCCATGGCCACATTAATAATCAGTCAGGACAGCCACCCATGGTGCCAGGGGCTTCTTGCCTTGACAGTATCAGCTTTAAAAATCCGTTTCCTGTTTATCACAACTAAACTTAGCACAGATAATCTATTCTTTTGCACTTCACCCCATATTTTCCCACTTGCTAATTAGGGATGCAAATGTTGATAAATAAGATGACTGTTTTAAGTACAACTGGGTCAATAAGTTGAATATTTTTCCCTGTTCCTCCAATTAAACTCCTATGAGAAATAGCTCCATTATAATTAGGGAAGCAATTATCCTCCTGTTAAAGGTGAAACAAATCACAGGTTTTAGTGAAGAATTCAGTTTTGTTCCTCCTGCACCAGCAAATCTTGAAATTCTGATCCCAGGGCTTTCCAAAAGGGATCATTTGATGAAATAAAGCATCTCGGAGTGTGTTCCTGGCTCACCATGTGATAGTAACATTTTTGAGGCATAAACTAGAATGAGCAAAGAGGGATTAATTTCATAGAGTGCAGCTACTACGCCACTGGGGCAACAGTGCCTGTTCCACGGGCGTATTAATTTTCTCACTTCTTCTGGGAGATGGGAGGGAGTTTTGTCTGTCAAAAGGGAGACAAGTGCCTCACCAGAAATGGAAGAAAAGAATTATATTTCTGTCTTGATCCTAGCAAAAGTGAAAAATACCAAGTAATATTGTGTGCAAGTATTTCTGGGATTAGTCTTTTTCTTTTTTTCTTTTTTTACCCTAGTCTAAATTCACATTGTAATAGGATTATCATTAACCTCACCTATAACCCTTGAACTGAAGTATCTCCCAATGGCCTTTTATTCCTGGTCCCAGAGGGTTGAAATCCTGCACTTAGGATTCAGTGTGGTGCACTCTCCCACCCCATAATGAGTTTGTTCAATAGGGTCATATTTTCAGCAATGAAAATTATCCTGTTATAGTCAGGGGTCGCAGGGAGAAAAACCACAATCAGGACACAGAATTTGTAATATTTATAATGGTTACCCAGTTGTTAGACATAAGAAAAGTGCAGGAAATCTGTCCAAAATACCAAAGTCTATACTGGAAAGGCCCATAGGCCAGCAGGGGAAGCTAGAAAGTCTATGGCAGCAGGATGAAGGATCTGTGCTAGTAGGTTGAGGGTTCTACAGTGGAGCCAAGAAGCAACGCTCAAATAAGAACCAGGGCTCCTGGAAAGTATCACAGCC